>WBZZ01005486.1:135000-152500 GCA_019918135.1 Paulinella micropora
CCCTCAACCGGGCAATCCACATTTGTGATTTAAAACCACATTGGTGGATCTCGTGGGTTGGGTCAGGGTGGATCAAAGCCACATTTGTGGATCAAAACCACATTTGTGGATCAAAGCCACGTTTGTGGATCATCCACACTTGTGGATCAAAGCCACATTTGTGGCATCAAAGCTACAATGATTTGTGGATTTTAAAATTAATATTAATAATTCAATTTGAAAAGCACTGGCACATTTGTGGCAATGATCCACAAATGTGGCGCTCGCTCGGTTAAGGGCTAGTAACTGTATACTATTTCTAGTCTAGTACCGGTATATAAGATCTAGAATATACTAGGTAGATGATATTTACGCAAGCACTAGCGGTTTTAATATTAATTAATATTAATAGCCTCCGAATACTTGCCACTCGTAGAGCTGCGTGGGAAGCAGAAGAGATACGCAGCCGATTATATTAATAATATTTATATAATATTATATTATTAAATATATATTTAGTATGTATACGTACAGTAGTACTGCTACCGGTACTTGTAACATAGGTACTAATATTGAACAGTACCTCAGTGAAGGCTACTGCTGGAAATCAAGTCACATTTTAAAATAATGAATTCAGTAGTAACATTATTGCTGTTGACATTCAAGACAACAAAAAAAATTGATTTTTCTGTTTTGGTTGGAATTTCAGTTTTGGTTGGAATTTTGATTTTGGGTGAAAATTTGAATTTTTCAAATTAACGGCTATATTCGTCCGCAAAATATCGTAAATTTTCGCGAAATGTTACCGTTAAATTTGAAAATTTGAATTTTTGTCACAAAAATGAAAAACTGTCACAAAAATGAAAATCTGACACAAAAATGAAAAACTAATTTTTGTTGTTGTCTTGAATGTCAACAGCAATATTATTATTATTATTATTATTATTATTATTATTCAATTATTATTATTATTATTATTATTATTACTATTATTATTATTATTATATATAGATAATTAACTTTTTGAAACACTGAAATACTAGCTATATTAATAACTACTAGAACTAGTAGAAATATTAATAGTTAGGTGTAGTGATAGATGATGTTAATATTAATTAATATTGTAGGCATCACCCCCCAGATAGCCGGTAAAAAGTACAGTTTTTCGGGTGTCAGTTGCACCTAGTTTTTTTCCCAGTATTTCAACTTAGTATCGTTTGGCCGGATTTGACCTAATGCCATTTTAACCGTGGCCCAGCAGTGGTCTGTGGCCGCTTTCTTTTTCGGCTTCACTGAGCTAATATAACGAGACATCATTCTCCTTTGGGATTTGTGTCTGGTTGTATTACCTACTTTTTATCGAGCTATCTTCAGGGATTGTAACATTGGAGTCACCAGCACAAGGCTGATTTCTTTTCTGGCTTGTTTTTGGAACAGCAGAAAGAAAAATTGGACAGACCTATCTCTTCTGAGTAGGTGTTCCAAAAAACAAATACTCCAGCACATCCCCACACAGCTCCTTTTGCCAAACCAGACGTCTAGGCGTTTGTGAGTAGGTGTCTCAGTACCCTCTACACAGCCTGTATCTGTGTCCTCATAAGGAGGCCAGACACCAGACCTCATAGCTGTTCTTGTGTCCCTCTTGAGACAGAGACAGAGTAGGTCAACAGACGTACAAACAAACACTCACAGTTACAAACAAACTTGAAGGACACGAGCGTAGTACTCCTCCTTTCAAGTCTGTGCACTTAGTTGCCTCTCAAAACACATACATCAGAGTATTTTTGCAAATCTCTGACTGTTTTTCGACAATAGGTCTGAACAAGTGTCAGACGACAGGTCGACTTCTCAAGGAGTGCTTCTCGAGCCTCTTTGACATTATCTGTACGTAGGTCCTCGTACCTCATAACAGATAAAACAACAAAAAGAGAAAAAGAAAAGAGGAGTGGAGAAGGAGATCAAGTTTTCAGAGAAAGTCGTATAGACTACTTCTTTCTCACAAACAAAAACACATAAGACATAGAGGTGAGACTCTCTCTCTCTACACTGTCTTTTCATCGTTCCTCTCTATTCGTTCCTCAGAGACGAACAGAGTAATTACGGAGTAGAAACAGATCTATCTCCTTTGTATTCCTTCAGAGACCATATCTTCTAGGTCTGAAGAAGCATATTGGAATGAAGAAGGAGGAGAGAATGAGAGAGCCCCAATAGACCAGGAGGATAACGTTGGCCCTCTTGGGGACGGGGGAGATCTGGCAGTGCCTTCCTATGAAACAGGAGGACCAGAGGACCGACTGCTCGCCCCTGGGCGGATGGGAGAGTCGGAAGTCGAGAAAGAGGAGGAAGCGAGGTTTGTGGCCGAATATGGCAATCTAAGTGAGAAGGAATTTGAGGATAAAATAGGGAAGGATGAGGCCTATAAATGGCTATTCATTCCCCCAGAAATACGATGGGGAGATCCCTTGAGAAAGGAGGATATCTGTTACCCCCTCCCAAAACAAGCCCTGTCTCTTGCAAAATTCCTCAGAGACGACAGTGCACAGTTACAGGTGGAACATGTCTCATTTGGGGACAATATGTCTTTACTGGAGCTTCTCGACCTCACATGGAAAGTGTTCGAGTGTGCTATACTCTATGAGTACCAGTCTAACAAGACTGTCCTGCCATGGAATTCAAGAGCACTGGCTAGGTTGCTCGATCCTGGTCAGGATATCGAATCAATCAAAAGAGGAGAAGGGGAGTTTAAGTCCAGGAACGTCCGAGGACAGATTAATGTCATGGATATACCCCTGAGACTTATGGAGATCAAGTTGGTGGACTTGAATAAACTCCAACAAACCCCGATTCATGGCAGGGACCTTCACCCGGCCCTGAAAGAAATAAAAGGCGAAGCTGGAGGGGTGACGAAGATTAAGAAGTTGCATGCGGCCTTGCAGAAGGACGACGCATGGAAGAGGTGGGCTTTCACCAAGGATCATACGATCTTGGAGGGAACGGCCGCACCCGCCCTCACCAATAAAGCGGGAGAGAAGGAGTTGGCGGAGAAGGCTCTGTTCCTTCGGAAGGCTGCCGAGCTCATGTCTTTTTTTCATCATGCTCAAGACCTGCATATCAGGGAAAGAGCAGAGGAGAAAGAAAAGAAGGAGTTGGAGGCAAAGATTGCATTGGCTAAGGCGACTGCTACGAGACAGGCACCTTCCTCTGGGCCTTTTATGTCTCCCCCTGGGTACGTCCCGTCAGCCCATACAGCCCCTCCTGCCCCTACGACTAGCTCAGCGCCTACCACTGTCATTGTCAACAATAATGACAAGAAGGACAGACAGGCTATCATTAACGCCTTCCAAAAATATACCAAGTCCGATGCCACTGCTCTGACGCTGTTCGCAGAGACAGCGAGTCAGAAGGACACGGATGCGAACCTTCGAGACAAGCTCCGAAGAATTGATGCTTGTATGAAGCAGCATCCAACGGACGAAACACAGGAGTATGAGGCGTTATCCACCTTGTTGGACCCATCAATCCTCACACAAGGATTTGATGTTGTGGAATACAAGGCGTTGCGAGCGGTAGAGGTGTCGGCTAGGAGAGCAGCCTCAGACCTGCAGTGCACGGTGCCAGTTGCCGTCCTCTTGCAATACTTTAAAACTCATGGGTATCAGCATCTGTGTACTGGTGCATTAGCGCGAGGTTGGCAGCGATCCTCACTGAGGTCAGCGCCAAGTACGGGCTCTTTTATAGCCGGAAGTCTATCATTTTGTACTTCCTGAGTGCTTTGTGTGCACGACACCCGAGCAAGCTCGCGATAATACAGTCCTGTCCGACCTTCGCGGCGGTGAAGACGGTGGATTTTTTAGAAACGAATATATACGAGAGGGCCGTAGCGGCTGTTCAGCCGAGCGACCTGTATAGGGAGGTGCTCGAAGCGTGTTCCGACTTGGACACGGCCACCGAGTCATTCTCCAGTGCCGCGACACAAGGGGTTGGAGGTGCTCAAGCAGCACATACAACTCGGTCGGCGGGTCAAAAGAGGGGGAGAGACGAGCCGACGCCGTGCTACCGCTATTTTCATATATGGCGTGTAAGAATGAGGCGAAGCATGGAGTAGGCACCTGTCCACACAGTCATGACTCTGACGATGACAGGATGCGAAATATCTTCCTGAGAGAACTCAAAGGCTCAAAAAAGGAGCAGGCCTTATACAGAGTTTACAAGAAGGAGTTGGTAGAGAGGAGGTGGAATGCAAATATGGTCGCGGACGGAGAGTTCCGGGAGGCCATCATTTCCTTCCTTGAGAAGATGAAGAGAAAGGAGGAGAAAGAATCAGCGGGCCGACAAGCGGCGCCGACTAGAGGAGGAGAGACGAGAGGAGCGTCACGAGGGTCCCGAGGGACACCAAGAGGATGGGCACCAAGAGGTCGGGGCTATCGGGGAAGGGGAGGCCGGACCCCAGCGCGCCCTCCCAGAGGACACGGATACTGGAATTATAGCTCCAGTTCCAGCTCCAACTACCCCCAGCAAGCTTATACCGCTGCGGAGGGGGGACGTCAAGACGAAGACACTGGCTCAGGTGAGCGTGTTGAAGTCCTAGAATGACGGGAGGAAAAGAGGGAGGAGGAGAAGAGAAAGAAGGAGATAAAAACTGTTCTTTTTAATCCGACAGTCACAGTTATGCCTACTGTTGCTGAACAGGATACGAACGGTTCCGTTCCTCCTAGACGTGAAGTTGAAGGCACACAGCCTCACAAGCCTCAAGGTAAGCATTTGCTAGTTCATCCTTCGAGAGCTAATATGATAAATGATGCGAATAGGAAGGCGAAGAAGGCGATGGAGGAGAGGAAGCCGCAACTGAAGGCTAGGTCTCCGCCTAGGAAGAAGCAGCGGACCGTTCCCCCGCCAAAGGACGCAACCGTCTCTACGGTAGACAAGTGTACATCTAGTGTACCGGACTCTGTCAAGCGGACACTTGAGATACCGGAAGCCCCGGAGACTCAAGAAGTTAAGTTGGAGGAAAAGAGGGAAGAACGGAAGGAGGACAAGGAACTTGAGCTTAGACTCAAAACCCTAGAACAAAAAATTCATGTGCTAGCGGCTAGTATACATAGACCGGACGCGCTATGCTACACTGACCTCTTTTGTGAAACTTTACAAACCACATTAAAAGTTGGTAATGATACGATGGCGAATATTAATATTGTCGGCCAGAAGTTTTTGAATAGTCACCGGACATGGGTTGACAAAAATCTTAGAAAAACAAAGGGGACCCTAAAAGGGGTAGGCAGCCGTACAGAAATTACGGGCATCGTCACATTAATTTTCAAATTGAAATCCGGTCGAGTATATCGTGCGGACCTCTATGTTGTCCCCGATTACCACGGTTCAATCCTGCTGTCGTATGACCAATTGGCTACGATGGGGGCAGTGATCGATTGCGCCGCACGGCGAGTAATTTATGGAGTGAAGAATGGAGAGAAGGATATTAATCCGATGACGGCTACTGACTCAATGAGGCTTTGAGCTGAGTCTAGCAACGGAGAGAAAAAGGTTGGCCTTCGTACATGAGGCAACTGAAGCCTATGTACAACCCTATGTCACGTGCCGGACGAACTGTCCTGGACCGACAATTGGGAGACGGAGATGCAGGCGTATACGGTTACGATTCCCGCATGGGACAAAAAGTCTGTTGATGACTTAATCGTAGCGCGTAATGAGGAGATAATATGTGTTGCGAAACAGTGCCCGTCGTTGGCCAGATTCGCAGAAGGTGGTGGGGCAGATGTCCATATTACTAATGGCTACTGTTACCACGCAAAGATGTCAGATGAAAAGAGAGAGGCGTTTGTGCCAATGAGGAAGGGGCGTATCCCCGATACTCCAGAGGATGACATTAAAACTTTTATCACGAACTTTTGGGGCGATGTGCCTACCTGGCCGCGCTCATTAACTGAAGTGAAAAAGTGTCTACGGACTCTATTTGAGAGTAACAAGCCGTATACTGTCATTCTGCCGTACAATGAGAAGGCGATATGGGCACAGGAGATAAGGGACCGGCTTATTGATCATCCTATACCGGTTCCCTCTCGCAAGCAACAGTTAGTGGTGGCTTGTCGACTCGGGTCTCGGGAGCAGAGCAGTGCATACAAGCGGAAGCTCAGAGCCCAGGACAAGTTGAAATTGATACCTCAAGCTTTCACATGCTTTGATGGTTTCTACACCCGTAAGGCTCCGATACAATACGCGAACCTTATTGATATGCTTGTCGGACTCGGTCATGATGATGAGCCGGACACAGTCACGTATGAACGGACGGGACTGGACGATTTGTCCGAGGAAGATTTGAGTTTGGAGGAGGACTTAGCGCCCCTCAAAGAACATAAGAAGATGTCGGAGGAAGATTTCAAAGCGGCGGCGCGGAAAATTTTAGAAGAAGGAGTGGGTACGGAGAGAGAGAAGGAGCTTCTCAAAGATAAGATGGAGGCAGGTGGTGTAAAGTCGGAGGACTTCACTGCTGTCATTTACAAGATACCGGGTGCGGAGCCATCTCCGGCACCGCGGAGGGCAAATTTGAGCATACATGAGGCGAAGATAGCAGGAGAACGTGAGACAGTTGCTCGATGAGGACTTTATTGAGAGATCTACATCTCCAATTGTCTCTCAACCGAAAATCGTCCCCAAGCCAGGAGGAGAATGGCGTTTGACGATCAATTATGCCCGTGTGAATAAGGTGCTAGAGGAAGAGAGAAATCCTCTGCCGACCTTAGAAGAGGGCAGAAGAGTGCTGCGGAATGCTAAATTCTATTCGGTCATTGACCTAAAGAACGGCTTCTGGCAAATACCACTGGACGAGAAATCCAGATGGCTGACTACATTCGTGGTTGGTATGGAAATATACCAGTGGAAGGTGCTTCCGATGGGACTCAAACAGGCCCCGGGGCTCTTTCAGAAGGCGATGCAGAAGATGTTGAGTGGTCAATATGACGACCAGTCGGAGGATGGTTTTATGAGAAGGAGAGGACAAAAGGCGGGAGAATATGCATTTTGTTACATCGATGACATTATCGTATACTCTAACACAATGGAAGAGCATATCGATCACTTGTCAGATGTCTTCAGGCGCATCGGAGCTTTTGGCCTGAAATGCAACTTAAAGAAATGTCAGTTTGCAAAGACAAGTGTGACGTATTTGGGTTACGAGATTTCTCATAACAGAGTCTCGATATCGCGTGAGAAGAGGGAGGAGATCATGAGTAGACAGTTGCCAAAGAATCGCACAGAGTTACACTCTTTTCTTGCGATTGCACAGTACTACAGCCAGTTCATACCCGATTGGGGTGCAACTCGGGCTAAGTTGGAGAAGATGATTGATTTTGGAGACTTTGAGAAGTGGGATGAGGAGGCTTTGCAGGCGTTTAATACGCTCAAAGATCTCATTTACAAAGATCCCAAGGACGGCGGATTAGTACTTATGATGCCCGACTTTACGAAGCCGTTCGTAGTCGACACGAATGCATCTAAGTTTGCGATTGGCGCGGTGCTGCAACAGAAAGATGAGGAGAAAAAGTTGCGCCCGATCATGTTTATTAGTAGAAAGCTGTGTGCGGCGGAGCGAAATACTGCACGCGACAGAGAGAGGCGTTGGCAGTAGTATGGGCTCTCAAGAGGCTCAGAGAATATCTATGGGGAGGACCTCTATTCACGGTTAGGACCGATCATCACAACCTTCTTTGGTTGATGAATCATGAACAAACCGGCCGTTTGGCGCGGTGGCAAGCTTTCTTGTCATGTTTCAATTTCACTATGGTCTATTTACCGGGAAAGCGAAACGTAGTCGCTGATAGCCTTTCTAGGCTAGAGTTTCAGTCGGAGGTGTCGGCTCTTGTATCATCAGTGGAAATGATAGATCTGTCCACGGACAAGGTGTACGAGGTAAGCCACATAGAGGCGATGCAGATGGCAAGAGGCGTTCGATATGACCGCACGGGTCTACGATATAGTCCTCAAGGCCCGGATCATGGCATATGCTGTGAGGCGCATGTTTTCGAAGACGCTGAGTGGTCTTATGAGGCATACGAGAATGCGAAGGCGAATATAAAAGAGGAGCAGGAGACGACTGAGGTCTATACTGAACCTCCACAGGAAAATCGAAGCGAGCTTGATGAAGACCCGGAGAGGGTAGGAGTAAGGTTGGAGGACGGTACTATCCATATCGCCTCGCCTACCGCATGGAGGCAGCAGCAGGCGACGAATCCGAAGTTCAAGGAGCTCATAACGTTATACAAGAACCCTAATGAGCTTAAAAAGACTCCGCAGATCAAAGATCAAATGAAGGAGATGGCGTGGAGAGATGGGCTATTGTGGTACAAGGGCCAGCATGGCAAATTTGCATCACAGCCTGACAAATGGACTCTCTGGGTACCGGAGAAGTTGAGGCGCTTCATATATGGTGCAGCCCATAACTGCCCCTTACTGGCACATCCGGTCGACAAAGAACTCATTGGTTCATAGCGAGGCGATTTTGGTGGAAAGGAATGAAGGAGGAGATAGACAGAGAAGTAGACGCATGTATCCCATGCAAAACCACAAAGACACCGTTGAAGGCGAATTTCGGCCTGATCGGTACATTCCCGTTACACGCAGGGATGTTTGAATTCTTACACATCGATCATGTGGGACCTTTCCCCGAATCGGCCGAAGGGTACAAATACCTTCTTACCGCGATAGATCGAGCCACCAATTATGTCTGGGTTGTTCCTGTTAAGGACGTTACAGGCAAGACAACTGCGGAGGCTCTGATCGACAGGATCGTCTCGCAGATCGGAGTGCCTAGAAAGATATGTTCTGATCGAGGTTCTGACTTTAATAATGAAGTCATCGACAGACTATCTAAGTACTACGGGATGAAATGGCAATATGTTACTGCCTATAACCCGAGAGCGAATGGCAAGATCGAGCGGGTACATAGACCTCTCAAAGCCTCGCTTAAGATGTACTGTATGAAGAAGGAGAATCAGAGAGCCTGGGTGGAGGCAGCACCTTCATTTGCCTTTGCAATGAACTGTCTACCCTCATCGGCATTAGGAGGAGCCAGGAGCTCAGTCTCGCCATATCAATTGGTTTACGGCCGAGAGCCTAATATCCCAACCTCACTTCTGCATCCAAAAGACACTTGGGCAGATGAGGATGAGTTGTTCGGGATGAGACTAAGAGCGAAGATGGAGGCGGAACAAATAGTTGCGGCGCACAGGGAGGCGGAGCGCAGAAAGACTGACGCACAAGGAGTGCGACAAGCGCACTTAGATCAAGTCCGTTTCCAGGTTGGGGATATTGTACTCTTGTACCATCCTCAAGTCCCTAAGGGGGTTAGCTCTAAGCTGTTTACCCACTGGAAAGGACCATACCAGATCATGGAACAGATGGGACCTCTGAATTATAAGATCAGGGGTAGAGGGAAGGTGCAGATTGTGAATGTTTGAAGGCTGATCAAATATGACCCCTTCTTACTCGAGGATGAATCCGTTGAGGAGGCGTTGAAACGGATGAAGGAGGACTTCAAAGAGGTACCGCCTATCAGTAAGGAGGATACCTTAGAGGAGGAGAATGCCTATCGGGCACCTGTCTCGGAGAAGGAGGAGACCGAGAAGGAGAGCAAGGAAGACTCAAACCGCAAAAGCGCGGCGGGGACTCAGTCTAAGGCCCCCATAGTCCGCGGCGGTACAAACGAGAAGTTCACGGAGGTGCAGAGGAGGAGAGCGCAAAATGACCTTATCTTCGACCAACCGAGGAAGGTGGCGAGATCGACGCGAGCGACGGATGTCCATAAAGGAGGAGAAGAGAAGGACACTAACCCAAACGCGGGTAATGTGGACATTCGACATGCGCGATGGAAGGAAGGCGAGGCGATTGCGACCATCAAGTGGGTCCGAGACGCTTTTTATCTGTTGAGACCGGCAGAATCTCATGTTGCCGATGACACTCTCTCAGATCTTTATCTCATGCGAGCTGTGGCGGTCCCGCAGAATACACGGGCAGCGCGGACATCGAAGAGATCCTCAGCAGCAAAAACGATACAACCGGTACTCCATTTCTGGAAAAGCATGGACCCTGTTGAGGATCCAAAAGCTAGACAATACTTAACGGTATACAAAGACACGAAAGATCTCGAGACTTGGGATGATACTATTACCCCTCGAGACAAAGACCTCACTGCGTGGACTATTCAGTCACTGCCTAGGGGAGTGCTTGACATTCCTTTTGACTTATCATTGGGCGCCATCCCTAACAAAATATGGGACATTCTTGAGGAGTCAAAGTTTGACTTGACTTTTGTTGGCGGCCCGCCACCTGGCAAAGGGGTTCGCGCAAGGCGACGAAGGCAGTAAGTGACATTTTTTTCTTTTATCACGCGTCGGACATTGAAAGCTGCATGTGGATTAATCTCATAGTACCCATGTCAGATCATGTCTTATTAAAATATTTTTATACCATTGTTGTTACTTGGCATTTTTATCGCAACATATGAGTGCGAAGGTCAATCGGCAAATGGATACGACACCGTAGAAGGGGATCGCTTGTGAGTTTGGCGATGGTGTTCCTGGTACGACCCTGCTTCAAGTATCCAGGGTGATGTTCTCGATAAATGTTCTCATAGTAGACATATTAAATATTTTTTTCTTTGGATATACTTAATATCGTCATACCAGCACGGTCCGTCTCTACTTGTGACGGTTTATCGCATGGTCGGGTTCACTCACACCGGCTTTGGATATAGTTATTAGGACTGGCCCCCTAGTACTATATTAAGGCAACTGATTGAAAACAAGGGTATGTTATTAAAAGACAATGTATTTACTGATCGGAAGTGTTTTTAGAGAAGGAGAAAAAATTATAATGCTGCTTTTCTTTTAATAGTAATACTATTTGATCTTGACATAATGCCTCAGGATTAAGTTACGGGGGGGACAACGAGTGTGGAAGGAGGAGTTTTTTTATTTATTTACAAAAAATGAGGCTAGAGATTTACAGTTGACGCGTGTCTGGTGTATGCGTTTTATTTATCCACTGCACCGTCTATCCGTGGGTTAATGCACTTAGTTGCAACACCCCGTAGCATTTGTGCAGAAAAGAAATCAGCAGCTATATGACGAAAATATTGCATATTTCCGTCATAAAACGGGAAAGGGTACTGTAGGCATCACCCCCCGGATAGCCGGTAAAAAGTACAGTTTTTTGGGTGTCAGGTGCACCTAGTTTTTTTCCCAGTATTTCAATATCGTTTGGCCGGATTTGACCTAATGCCATTTTAACCGTGGTCTGTGGCCGCTTTCTTTTTCGGCTTCACTGAGCTAATATAACGAGACATCATTCTCCTTTGGGGATTTGTGTCTGGTTGTATTACCGACTTTTCATCGAGCTATCTTCAGGGATTGTAACAATATTGCAACCTGTAGCAATACTAGCAATACTACTACCGGTGATACTAGTGTCTATGTGCATGCGCATGGACGCCGGCCTGCATCAATTTCAAGTCACTTTCAAAGTCACTAAAAATAAAAAAATTTCAAAAAATTTATGTATTAAAATGAATTAATATTAAATCTTTCATTTCAGACTCGATATTAATTAAAATCAATAAAAATTTGATACAACTATTAATATTACCGCTCGGTCAGTGTCCTTACCCCCCCCCCCCCCCCCGAGACTTAGTCATGTTTTGTGTGATGCCGGGGGCCGCGGCATCACATACTTTAAACTATTATTATTTCAATAAAATATATTATTTTTCATCGTACATGCGAAAAAGGGGCCGCTGTATGCCCAGTCATAATTTTTTTATGTAATTCTGTAAAAAGTATTCTCATATTTAGGCTGCAAATTAGAGGCATGAAAATATATGCTGAGACCGAAGCGAAACAAAAAAGCACGTTTTTGAACACATGAATAAATGAAAAATAAGCTCAACTAAACTATCTAATCGACTGTGTTTGCAAAAGGTGGTGGGGACTGCCATGATGATGTGTAAGCACAAAAAAAGATATACTCAAATATATGGAGGTCAAAATAGTGTAGGAAAGACATAATAACAATGAGATAAATAAATACTACAATAATTTTGAAAAATAAAACTTTCTTTTCAAACAAGCCTAGTAAACATAAAGAACACTTGAAACATGTGCACATTTGTCATATCTCTAGCCTATAAACTAGCTACATACAGACGGAGAGAGCAAGACAACTTTAAGTCTTGACTACCCTCCTGTGAGGAAATTACCAACTGGCATTCAAATGAATACACACACTGCTGTCATTTGATCTCAACATACTTGCGAGAACAGGAAGGATACCAAAAGACGCTGGCCGGGGATCAGTGGTCAATCAAGTTCCAGTTTATTTGGTACACTTGCTTGACAGACTACTTGTCCCTTGCGAAACCGGCCAATGCAAATTCTGAGAACTAACGAATAGTATTCAAGTGCTACACGTGTTGTGTAGCAGTTGGAGTTGTTCAAGTCAGTTTGTGGAAAAAAACAAAGGAAAATATATCAAGTATTACCACTTTAACTAACAGGCTTGAGCCTATCGGACTTGTTTTACCATTTTACTTGGAGCGTGGACCGGAAACAGGAAAACACTGTCCAAGGAAATATAAACTATGACTGGAGACCGGAAATAGCGATCAAAGGCCAGGAATAAAAGTTTTCAGATGTGGGGAAAAAAAGCAATAGTCAAGTTTTTCTAAAAAGCTAGCTGTCAAAGGGAAATAAATTGATCTGTTAACGGCAGTTGAAAACGTAACAACTATTAATACAAGTTATGACAGTTGATAAATAAACGGAAAAAATGAAGTAACGGAACTAAAAATAGAAGTGTAAACTTGAAGTAAAAACTTGAAGAAAGTTTAACATATTAATGTTTCGGTCCGGTACGGTAGTGTCTATGTGCCTGTGCCTGGATACCATATGGTATCAAGAATCACCTGACTTCCGGACCTGAAAAAAATAATAAAATCAAAAAAAAATTTATTAATAATATTAATAAATATTATTTTTCAATTATCAAAAGTAAGAATAATTTATTACAAATTGTTCGGAGGCCGCTGCCTCAGTGTCTAGTTTCCAACGCGCTCAAGTGAAAAAAGGATCTGATACCATGTGGTAACAAAAAAAAAACGTACTTCAAAGCGATGAAAATTAAGTCCGCTGCTTTTTTTGTTTCGGTTTTCCGTTTTGTTTATGCCAGGCATGACACGTTCTGCCTTCCCCGCTGCACAATGGCATCTCAGGACCGCAGGAGGTGCAATAAAAACTCGTCATGGAGACCTTCTTTGCTGTGTAAGCATACAAACAGACTCGGCATCTATGTCTTTTCGGCCTCTCCGTACTCTCAGAATATGCTCTTCCTACCTGCTGTTTCTTTTTGACTTTGTCGGACATGATGACTAAGGAGTACCTACACAGTTCCATGCATTTTGGGGCGCCAGGTTGGGCAGGAGCGTTGGGTTCAGAAGGGGGGACAGAGGGGCGGTCAGAATCAGGAGGAACACCTTGTTTGAGGAGGGACGAAGCAAGCACAGATTTGAAATACCCGGGCCTATTGTCGCCTTTCATTATATTGAGGTTGGCCAATGAGGACTGGCTAAAAAAACAGTAATGCTTCTACGCATTTGTGACAATAAAGTCCAGCAAAATCATGAAGTCGACCTTGCGCCAGTCATTCAAAATAAAGGACAGATTGAGAGAGTTCGACCCGTGTCTGCACGAATTGAACATATCCACTGCATGAAACGCTTAATAATACAACGCCACAGCCTCGCACCTTGGGACACGAGGTACGGTCTTACTAAAACGGGCATTGCGCGGCTTACCAGGCAAGGTTGTGGAACATGTGGCAATAATTTGCTGCTGATTATGGTCGTTTTGGTTGACTGCCAGGAGCTTGACCCCATCCTTTTCGCATGTGGCTCAGGCCAAATCACCCTTCTCTCCCCCCCGTAAGCCCCAAAGTAGCCGCACAGGAAAGCCAGAGTGAGCCGTCTTCACCATTCCAACAAAATCGACACCCCTTTTCTTCATCTCGATTGCTGTTTTGCAAGAAGCGAACCACGAGTCCCCAACGAAGATTCGACCTGTTCCCTACCATGGCTTGGATAATCGTAATGTAGTTGCAGTTGTAACACCAAACTCATGGGCGTATTGCTTCTACCTATCAGTATCCTTACCCTCCACCAATTCCATGGCAATGCAGACCCCCGTTTCAACATCGCAGGCGGTGTGGTACTCCCTTCCCACAGGGATTGGCTTGCGGGGGTCGATCATTAGGCCAGGCATTCCTTCTCCCGTAAATTGTCCCATACTCTCATCAATCGTAATGACTGCTCCTGGAACGATGGCTGCCCTTGCCTTTGCATCAACCACCTCAGCGAAAGCGCTAATCGGTAAAAAAGGATCAGCATCAGTGGGGGGGGGGGGGGGGGGGACCAGTTCGTAAGCACTTCAGTATGGTGTCGAATCTGTTCAGGACCATATACTCTCCAAAACCATCCCCTGGCAGTCCGTCTGTACCCTCACCATCCTTGGGTGCCCAGTGTGACCTCCTGCGACCCCTGTCCGCAAATGAAATGCGAAGCGACAACCCCAAAAAAACCATGAATTCTTCTGTTGTCAATGCACTGGCTAATCTGTGATTTTCCTGCTTCGCTAGCTCCTGGTTGGTAAGTTGTAAAATGGTTGTAACAGCAGACATCGGGAAAAAATGAAGAAAGTGTCTACAAATAGGAAAAATGCAACAAAAAAAAAAAAAAAAAAAAAAAAATAGCAACTGCGAAATATTTTGCATCAAAGTGGACACCATGTTTGCATACAACAAAGACAAGAAAAAGTAAGTTGAAAATTTATTTTGATTAAGGTTTTTCTCTGAAACAACAAAACAATATTCAATGAAAATTACATACACATGTAAAGAAAGTGTAAAGTGTGTTGGGCTATACTGGAATAGTGAAAAGAAAGCGAAACAACAGAGAGAGAGGAGGTGGGACGTGAGTGGAGAGACATTAAAATTGTCTTCCATCGTAGACTTTGCTTTGTGTCGAGGCCGATCTGCGCTCCAGTCCACTGCCTGCGGTCCCACCTTCCACTGGAACCCCTTCCCTAAAAGCCTTTCTTTCTTTTCCTCTAATTGCCCTGCTGTAAAAGGGCTAGGGTTTAGAAAGGGAACCGCTTCATCCTCTCCTCCCTCCTCCTCTTCGTTTTCCTGCTCCTGTACCTGGTCGTTCTGGTCCTGTTTTTGTTCATCATCCTGCACCTCTTGTTCTTCTTCTTCGTCCTCCGATAATTCCATCTCTAGCTCTTCCTCGTCCTCATTCATGAACTTCCAACTCGACCCTGCCTGCACAGGCTCTGGCCTCAAATGCTTTGTCAAGAAGTAATAATCCTTCTCGTCAAAACTCATCGTAGCTAAAGCTTTTTGGTGTTTTGTTTCTTTTTCTTTCAACACACCCAAAGCCATAATTTGTTGAAAGGTGGGATCACTAAATTTCTTTTTGGCACATGGCTTTCCAAAACGAGAAACTGGGACTGAAAGGATGTCTCCCACCTCCATCTTTTCTCAAAAAAATCGTTATGTGGTAGGTTCACGTGGGAAAAGGGCAGTGGGAGGGGTCACCCTTCAATTAAAAAAAAAGAACTTCAACTAAAAATTTTGTCAAGAAATTTTACGAGTCGCTTCCTAGAGACTTTTTCAACATTTTTCTAGTGTTTTATTCATCAAAACTGCTCCGGTTTGATCTAGAGAATTTTTTGAAAAAAAGTTCTGAAAAAATGATACTATATGCTATCATCCGATACCATATGGTATCACCAGGCACATAGACAGTAGTCATTCCGATACAACAAATGAAACCTCTTCCAAGAAGGGAGCAAAACCAGCTAGTAAACATATAAAAATGCAAGCATCTATGAGGAAGTTGAAAGGAAAACAACCGGCGCATACATTTTGAAGCACTCTGCATGGCAACTCCAAGAACGAAAACCTAGAGTCAGCTTCAAAACATGTTAACAGACAAATATACATACATAACGTACATAAACATTACATGAATTTCGTAAAACATGGAATTTTATGTGTAATTCTACATATTATTCCTTCCAAAAACTGTGTATTCTCAGTATTTTTCTTTGTGATTCTGGTGTGGAACACACATATAGAGTTATCTTTACGTGCATGTGCAATCATAACACTGATGAGTTGTGATTGAAAGAAATGTTTCAAAAACTGTATATTGCTTGAAATACAATCATTCAAAAAGTGAAGTTTGAACGATTAGCCTGAAAACAACAGGCAACAAAAACACACAAAATGTATGACTTATTGACTAGAGTTCTCTGCACAAACAACCTCCACAACCAACAAATCGAAAGACACAGATAGACAAAACAGAATATGAGCTTGTTTAGGTGAGCTGGCATTGTTGTAAATGTTTATGTAGCCTATGTATACAGTAAATATGTGTGTCGTGAGAGAAGGCTTTAAAAGATTGAATTAGATTATTTGTTTGTCTGTGTGTATATGTGTAGGCATGTATGCGTACATGTATGTATGTATGTAGGTATGAAATCAATTGGTATGTAAGTGTGTATGTATGTATGCCTGTATGTATGTAAGATATGTATGTCCGTGATCAATTTGTCTCACCTCTCTCAGTCTTCGAAACTCAAAACTTTTCTTACTTCAGATACGTATAAACCCTTTTGCTTTCTTTTGCTCTGCTCTCCTCTCCTTCTTTGCACATTTATTGAATCTACATATCTATTCATGTCTTTTCTATTACTGTGAAGCACTGTGCATACGGGAGCATGCTTTCGAAAACATGAAACCGAGAAGAAAGATGATTCGGTATGTAGATGCAACCAACAAAAAAAACAGAGACACTAAAAAGTGGATTCCGGCCGGCACCAGAGGATGCCGGCCGGCATCCGCATGCACATAGACACTAGTAATACGCAATTAGATATTAATTATTTAATAACCAAATGCTTAATCAGAAAACGTGAAAGATCAAAGGACCGATCGTTCGATCCTCGCTCCCTTTCTTGCAAGAAGACAATCGTATGCCTTCGTGCGAGAATTGCTGTGCTCGCTCCCAAGAAGCGGTTTTGGTGGTATTCCACCTCGAGAAATGGCAATCGTAAAATTTAAGTTGACACAACCTGAGAGTCACGAATCCTTAAACGTGCTAATTAAAGACTGACTTTTATTAGTTGAATTCACTAAACTCACTGGTCACTGTCATATGCATATATAACTGTCCTATGCATACATAACATGCGCATTTTGCGAAAGCACTGTCACGGTTTACGTACATACATACATACATACATACATACACAATATTATACATACATACATACATACATACATGCATACATACATACATACATACATACATACAAATGCGCATATTGCGTGGCGAAGCGAGCTACTCTACAATTTTCAATACACATATATATATATATATATATATATATATATA
>WBZZ01005486.1:207500-212500 GCA_019918135.1 Paulinella micropora
TGATAGCTACCTTGCCACACTTGGTACCACTAGGGGCATGAATTGTTATATGGTGGCTGGTGGCTGGTGGATATTCCGTGCTGACAGAATTGGCATTGGACTTTATGTCTGTTCTTATTTCGAAGAGCTGCTTGATCGATCTACCTTACCTACCCAACCTACTACTTATCTATACCTGCTTCTCTTCGAGGCTGTTGATATCTACCTCGCCACCCCCTTGGTAAGTACATCGCTTTGTCTATCTACCTTACCTATGCAACTACTTATCTATCTACCTACTTCTCCTCGAAGCTGTCGATAGCTGTACCACTGCGTTATCGATCGACCTTACCTACCCAACCTACTACTTATCTATCTACCACTTCTCTTCGAGGCTGTGGATAGCTACCTCGCCACCCCCTTGGTAGGTACATCGCTTTGTCTATCTACCTTGCCTATGCAACTACTTATCTATCTACCTACTTATCACGGGGCACTCTCCCTGGACTCGAGCTTTGCTCACAGCTACTGGTGCTGTCTGATGAATGATAATGATAATAATAATAATAATAATAATAATAATAATAATAATAATAATAATAGTAATAATGATAATAATAATGATAATAATAACATTAATAATAATAATAATAATAGTAATGATAATGATAATGATAATGATAATAATAATAATAATAATAATAATGATAGTGCTTCTCTGTCAATGGCTGATGCAAATCTGCACATGCGCCTCCATCGTCTCACCCGTGAGGGGAGTACGAAGAATTGACGATAGGCTCTAATGACGCCCCCGCACGGGCAGTTCCAACACTTCCAGACGGACCGGTATGTTCAATGAAAATACTGGTGGCACCGACGGGAATCGAACTGGCGACAGGGCCCAGATGGAATAATAATAATAATAATAATAATAATAATAATAATAATAATAATAATAATAATAATAATAATGTATCTCCTGCCAATTGCTGAGCCAAAAGGCCATGTGCATCCAGTCCTCCATTCCATAAGGAAAGTCTCCACACCAATCGGTGCAATAAAGGAAGTGACGGCATAGAACATTACTCTAGGAGCTTCATACAAATCAGCCCATTGAAAAGGACCAATGGCCTATGTACTCCCTAATAATAATAATAATAATAATAATACTAATAATAATAATAATAATAATAATAATAATAATAATAATACTATATCTGAGGCGTACTGATGCAGCTAATGGCATATCCTCAACGGACATAAGCCTCCAATACCCTTGTTCAAGGTCCTCCACCCCCCCGTGTCAGTCTCTCGCCTGATGATCGGGGCCACCGATGGAGCTCCTGAGGGCAAGACTGCACTGAGCCGAGGTTATTCCGCAGTCCCAGCAACCTCTTGCAAGACGTCACCGAATGTGCAAGTGCATACACCAAGCGCGGTTGCTAGAGCTGCCTCGAAACCCCACCCATAACAATCTGGTGTCTGCTGGGTCCTGGGCTATCAACCAGCATATGCGGAGTTTAAGATCTTTTACGCGCGCAACGACCCTCCTCCCCAGCATCTACCACCAAAGGGTTATGAGTTGGCGTCACAGTTTAACGCCTTGAGGCCATTGGGCTGGAACTCTGTTTAGCAAGTGTGACTAAATAATAATAATAAGAATAATAATATTTATAATAATAGTAATGGTGTTTGTGCCACCCGCCACCAAAACTTGTTTATCTCCGAAGAGAGCGCACCCAGAGGTGTCGGGTACACCAAACATCAGCCTCAACCTCCCTCTGGTGTGCGCAAACGGCGCCTGGTGGCGCAAAACCTGGATTTTCAGGTGTGTAGGCCACCCGGCGCAATATTTTTATATTTTCGAAGAGAGCTCATCAAGAAGTGTCAGATACACCAAATATCAGCCGCTAACTCTCTCTCTCTCTCTCTCTCTCTCTCTCTCTCTCTCTCTCTCTCTCTCTCTCTCTCTCTCTCTCTCTCTCTGATGTGCGCAAACGGCGCCTGGTGGCACACCTCAATTTTCTGGTGTGGGTGCCACCCGCGACCAAAATGGGTACGTACCTTGGCGGCTGGGGTACGTTCAAAGGCCTGGACCCCCCCTGCCCCGTCGACAGGGTACGATCAATTGCCGGAGTGCGGCTGGTGGGACAAGACCTCAATTTTCTGGTGTGGGTGCCACTCGCGACCAAAACGGGTACGTACAATCGCCGGGCTGGGGTTCTCGGGGGGAGGGCCCCCCGGACCCCCCCTGCCCCGTCGACAGGGTACGTTCAATTGCCGGAGGCACCGGCAAGTACTCCAAAAAAACAAGGAAATTTGGCATTCAGGACACTTCGAGTCTGGGGCTAGCCACCCTGTCAATATGAGCTCCCAACTCTTCCTGGTTCCCACAAACCATGATTCATTCCGACGAGGATGTAGAAAATAGGCTAAAAAAAACAAGGAATTTTGGCATTCAGGACACTCCCCTTACGCAAATATAGGCGTGAATTAAAAAAAATTATACCAGCATCAAGATCGAGTCTGGGGGCTAGGCAGAATGCTTGCCTGTATGCGTACATAAAATACATCAACACACGCCTAGATACATGCATACATAGATACATACATACATACATACATATATCTGTCTGTATGTCTGTATATTTCTCTTTGTCGTAGCGGAACCTGATCTGTTGGACAGCATCTTAACAGGTTTTTTTTAATGCACACACACGCACACACACACACACAATGCACACACAGCATATCATACACATAAGAGGGGGGGACATAGGGAAGGGGGGGAGAGGGAGGGTGTGTGTGGGGGGGGGGGGGGGGGGGGGGGGGGAGGGGGGAGAGAGAGAGAGAGACAGAGGCAGAGAGAGAGAGAGAGAGAGAGAGAGAGAGAGGACGAGACAAAACACTTTTTTTCATATGACTTGCTTTCGTCGTGGGCAGACCTTATTCATGTCGTGCATTTTCTTTAAAAAAAAAAATTGTCTGGCCGGACAGGCAGCGATTCCGTTCTGGTCTGTGCGGATCGCGCCACACCTGCCATGCTGCAAAACATGTCGGTGTTATCGGGTAAATTGCGCGCGCTAACGTCTGTAACGGTCTAACGTCTGTAACGGGGTGTCCGACCGCTCTGACCGCAAAATAGGCGAGCGAAAAAATCACAGTCCAATGCTTGCTTGCTTCCCTTTTTTTTTTTTTTTTTTTTTTTTTTTTTTTTTTTTTTTTTTTTTTTTTTTTTTTCCTCCATTAAATTTTACTTTTACTTTTTTTTAAAAATAACAATTTAAAAAAAAAAGAAGAAAACAAACTTTTTTTCTGTCCTTTCTATTCCTTTTTTTTTTTAATGTGTGTCGTAGCGGCAGCCATGGCTGAACATTGGAGGGACGAACTAAAACAGGTTTCCAGTCGTTTTATCTACGTCTTTCTTTTCTGTTAGGTGTAATTTGATGCCTACATTTTGATTTTTTTTTTTTTTTTTTTTTGTTCGTTTGTTTGTTTGTTTGTTTGTTTGTTCGTTTGTTTGTTTGTTTGTTTGTTTGTTTGTTTGTTTCGTTTGTTTGTTTGTTTGTTTGTACAGGACGTGTTGTTTCTGATGCCCGATCTCCTGGGCTACGTGCAGGTCAAGTGATATGGCCATAGAAAGGAAATAGAAAGGAAATAGAAAGGCAATAGATACGTTCAGGCCAACATTGAATAGAAAGCTAATAGACAGGTAATGGATACGTTCAGGTAGAATGTTGTCGCAACAATAACAACAACAACAACAACAACAACAACAACAACAACAACGACAACAGAGAGGAAGGAGAGGAGGAAGGAGAGGAGGAAGGAGAGGAGGAAGGAGAGGAGGAAGGAGGGGAGGAAGGAGGGGAGGAAGGAGGGGAGGAAGGAGAGGAGGAAGGAGAGGAGGAAGGAGAGGAGGAAGGAGAGGAGGAAGGAGGAAGAGGAGAGGAAGAGGAAGAGGAAGAGGAAGAGGAAGAGGAAGAGGAAGAGGAGGAAGAGGAAGAGGACGAAGGGGAGAAAAGTTGGGAAAAGGGGAGGAATGGAGGAATGGAGGAAGGGGAAGAGGAAGGGGAAGGGGAAGAGGAAGGGGAAGGGGAAGACGAAGCAGAAGAAGAAAAAGAGGGGGGGGGAAAGGGGGTGGGGGGGGGGGGTGATAAAAGGAGAGGAAAGGAGCACGTGAGCAAAGAAGTGAGTGCTTGTGCGTGCGTGTGTGTGTGTGTGTGTGTCTAATCTTGTTTTGGTACATTTTGCACAGAACTGCACGGCCGTCTCCACTGCACTGCGCCGGTTGCTTCCTCTCTCTCTCTCTCTCTCTCTCTCTCTCTCTCTCTCTCTCTCTCTCTCTCTCTCTCTCTTTTTTTTTTTTTTTTTTTTTTTTTTTTTTTTTTTTTTTTTTTTTTTTTTTTTTTCTTTCTTTCTTTCTTTTATTTTATTTTCCTTCTTTTCTTTTTTTTTTTTTTTTCTTCTCTTCTCTTCTCTTCTCCTTCCTTCCTTCCTTCCTTTCTTTCTATCTTTCTTTCTTTCTTTCTTTCTTTCTTTAATCTTATTTTCCTTCTTTTCTTTTCTTTTCTTTTCTTCTCTTCTCCTGCCTTCCTTCCTTTCTTTCTTTCTTTCTTTCTTTTCTTTCTTTCTTTTCTTTTCTTTTCTTTTCTTTTTCTTTTCTTTTTTTTTTTTTTTTTCTTTCTTTTTTTTTTTTTTTTCTTTTCTTTCTTTCTTTTCTTTTCTTTCTTTCTTTTCTTTCTTTTCTTTCTTTCTTTCTTTCTTTTCTTTCTTTTCTTTCTTTTTTCTTTCTTTCTTTCTTTCTTTTTTTTTTTTTTTTTTTTTTTTTTTCTTTCTTTCTTTTTTTCTTTCTTTCTTTCTTTCTTTTCTTCCTTTTCCTTCTTTCCTTCTTTCTTTTCTTTTCTTTCTTTTCTTTCTTTTCTTTCTTTTCTTTCTTTTCTTTCTTTCTTTTCTTCTTTTCTTCTTTTCTTCTTTTCGTGTCGTGTGTCTTCTTTCTTCTTTTCTTTCTTTATTTCTTT
>WBZZ01005486.1:227500-230000 GCA_019918135.1 Paulinella micropora
TGCGCTCTCTTCGAAAATATAAAAATTGTGGCGCCGGGTGGCCTACACACCGGGAAATTGAGGTGTTTGCGCCACCAGGCGCCGTTTGCGCACACCCGAGGGAGTTTGAGGCTGATGTGTGGTGTACCCGACACCTCTAGTTGCGCTCTCTTTGGAGATAAAAATTTTTGGCGGGTGGCACAAAGACCAGAGATTTTAGGTTTTTGTGTCACCAGAGGTTACACTTGCGTTCTGCTGGTACCTCCGGCTATTGAACGTACCCTGTCGCCGGAAAAGGGGGGGGCCGGGGGGCTCTCCCCCGGGAACCCCAGCCCGAGCTCGGGGGGGGGGGGGGGGGGGGGGGGGGTTGCGCAGAGCGCACCGCAAACCATCCTTTCAGGTGTTGGCGCAGCCCCTAGTTATTATTATTATCATTATTATTCAATTTTCAAAACGTCCGCATGTCTGCAGGTCCACACGGTGCAGGAAGCAGCGGCCTTCGCCCAAGTGGGGGCCGGCGGCTCCAAGTCGGTGCGCAGGCGCGGCAGTACTAGCCGGGTCCCAACCATGCGGGTAGCAGGGCCCGACAGGTCCACATGCATACATCCATACATATATGTATGCAGATATTGTTGTCTAATATGCCTTCTGATCCTTGTGTTTCTATACATGGATGTGTATGTATGTGTATGCATGTTTTAGCTGGCCCACGCAACGAGACCGACCGGCCCAGTCCCCAGACACGCCCCAGCCGGGTACATGCACATGCATACATACATACATACATACATAGACACATACATACATACATACATACATACATACATTCATACATGCATACGTAGGCGATACGTTCCCGGCCTATCGTCGCACACCCGGCCAGCCGAACATTGAGCGCGTGCTCGTGCGCGAGGACGCGCTGGTGCGCGGCTTCAAGCCCTCCCCGTTGCAAAAGAGCTGATGAGATATTCTCAGTTCCTTAAGTAAATTAAGCAAAGTTTTTCAAGTGCTTCGTTCTCAGCTAATATTAATATGTGTAAAGTAGTTCTTTGACAGCTTTCCCATGAGTCATGGTACAGTTTTCGGCACAAAATCGCGGCCCAGAACCAAATGACTTTAAAGGACTGTCATTCTTTTGAGAGTTTGTATACAACTCTTTAAGTAGGCAGATACAACGAACTCTTATTAAGAACACTATGGCTGCATTGAGTCCTAACTCTGTAAGAGCAGGTGAAATACCAGTAAATAGCAGAGCGGTCACTTCGTTTATTTCAAGTACGTAATTTCGTGCTCGTCGCAGACTTAATTGAATTTTAGTCATATAGCAAAGTTTCATAATAAATCTAATAAAGTCACTGAGGAACTAGTAATATACTATACGAAATAACATCAGTCAAACTTATTTCCGAGGCTACCCTACCAGTAATTTATCCTCTAAGGTGCGCTGGACTTGAATTTTTCCCTTTTTACAAAAGCAATTTCCCTTTTTACCCATATCAACTCGTAATTTTCTCATATTGACAGGATCGTAGTACGGGCCAACGCTTCCATTTTAACGCAACCACATCAGTAACCACACAACTTGTGACTAAACCAACCGAAACTAGTCTTGCAACACGATTTCCGTCTCACAACCTTCGTCGTGAGCGTATCGCACAAACCCCGGCTGGCAACAAAGCACACACCAAAACCCTTTACACTCAATACTCTCAAACTCAAACGTGTGACTTAAACGAACTTATTTAATCTTTGGCAAAGGGGTGAGCACGATCACTCGAGATCTGGTAAACCCCTATTATTAAATGCCGGACTATTCTTGAACCGTTGAAACTTGATAACAATATTGATAAACCTGACACTGTGATAGTAGTAATGAACACCTAAGGGTGATGAAACTGCACATGCGTCGTATCGTTCATATTAGGCAACAGTTACTAACAAGTATCATATTAATAGAAACCACTGAGAACCCACACCTCAAACTTTTACGACTTGGAAAGACCAACGGGTTTACACGATTCATCTCCGTTTCCATACTCCTGATGGGACACATTGTCATCCACATGGGTATTAATACTATGACGAAGGATGGCTCGGAAAACGATATTACAATAATATGGCTCGCACCGTCTAACAGGCAGCGGATGGAAACACTTTTTATTGAATGACTTCAACATGTAATGGCTGCAAATATGGGCTCCAAGACTGGGACTACCTTTCGCGATTCTATGGCACATCGAAAGTTTATGCCGTATCAGATGCCCCTGACTTGCAGATCCCGCCCCGTCAGCTATGAGAGAAAGAGAGCGAGCGAGCGCGAGAGAGAGAGAGAGAGAGAGAGAGAGAGAGAGAGAGAGAGAGAGAGAGAGAGAGAGAAAGAGAAAGAGATTTCTTTACAGTGAGAAGGGAGGAAGGGACTGGGGGGGGAGGGGGGAGGGGGAAGGAGGGGTGAGAGTGAGGTTAGGCAGGTTGGAAGAGCTCGAAGGTGAGGCCCTCTGGTGTGTTCCATTGGGATATCCAC
>WBZZ01005486.1:272500-282500 GCA_019918135.1 Paulinella micropora
ATTTATTTATTTATTTATACAAATATATATTATTATACAAAATCTACGATAGGCCTGATCGTGCCTTTTGCCTTTTTGTCCCGATACGATATATATATCACATAAAACAAGCAAATAAAAATTTCTAACTTGGATAAACACACTACACACGCGCAAACACTCAGAGCAAAGTATGTGTGTGTGTGTGTGAAAGAGAAAGAGAGAGAGAGAGAGAGAGAGAGAGAGAGGGAGAGAGGGAGAGAGAGAGAGAGAGAGAGAGAGCAAGTGAGTGTGTGTGTGTGTGTGAAGAGAGAGAGAGAGAGAGAGAGAGGGGGGGGGGGGGGGGGGCGAATGCGCGAACAAAACGACGCGAGCACCACATTTGCAACAAGCTACTTGATGCATCCATGTCAATAATAATAATAATAATAATAATAATAATAATAATAATAATAAAAATAATAATAGGCTTCCTCAGACTATAGCATCAGATCCAGATCCTGGACATGTGCCTCCATTGGGTCACCGGGGTCAGCCGATCCCAACGCTTTGTCAGGACACCAAACAGACATAGCAGCAACAGCAACAGCAGGGGCATATGGGGGCTGTGAAATGCATGAAGAGCCAGATGCGAGGGTGTTAGCTGAAGAGAAGAACTCGGAGACACTACGCTGCGCTCCCGAACCCCTCTCTCTAGCCAAGACGTCCACACTGCGCGGACGGCCGCGCCGCGCAACATCAACGTCACTTGGGGGAGAGGGTGGGACAGAAGCTGATGGAACCTCAGTGAGGTCAATCACCTCCTCGCCCCCATCCTCCACCCCAAGCTCCTCCCTTTTACCCTCCCTAGCAGACCAACACTCAGACACATATGATCCAAACGACACATCCAACTTTAGAGGGGGACGCAACGCTGTAACCCCTAACAACGCAGCAAGCCTAAAAATACTGCGGAAGCGCGACTTCCCCTGAAAAAACTTACAAAACAAACGTGATTGATCCTCAGGCGACATATCATCCCAACCCCGCCGCACAGGGCCCTCCCGCTCCCGCCCAAGCAACACATCCTCAACCACAACCTCACCGCCTACGACCTCACCACCCTCCTCACTCCCTCCATCCCCATCAGCATCCCCCACACCCATGCCACCGAGCCTCTGCATACTCAGCAACAGCTGCTTACGTCTCACCTCATGCATGGGGCAATCCCATAAGAAGTGCGCAAGGGACTCATTGACATCATCAAGACAACAGAAGCAGTGAGGGGACATGCCACTGACCAACTTGCTGCGGTACAACCGAAGTCGGTTGTTGCAGCGGAGCAACCTTCTCCGAAGCAGATTATAATACGCATCATCAAGGGCTACCCATCTTGGGAACTCCTTAGTTCCAAAGACTTGTCTTAGGATGACTCGCAGGCCATCAGTAAGATCGCTGCCTGCCTCTCGCTTATCCTGCATCAGTTGCTGCACCATCTTGACGTCCTGCTGAAGGGCCCACTTGTCCACAGTCGAACTCCAACCCTCGAGGTCCTTCTCTAAGCTATTTAGAAGCTCCTGAAGCCCTTGTTGGAGATCCATTGATTTACTGATAGCGCCTTCGGCCTCCGCAGTCCAGACGGATTTGACTTGAGATGCGATGACAGGGAATCGCTCCTCCGGTAGAACATGCAGCCGTCCATAGAACTTCAGTTGCGCCGCCAGTCGCAAACGCTCCGCACTTAAAGAGCGCGCCAGGAAGAGTGTAATCCACTTGCTTGTCTTAGGGCTGATGCCGAGAATCATCCGCATGGGGCGCAGCATTGCTGCCTCCAGCTTGGTGAGCTGCAATACGGGGGCACTCCAGACATCGAAGGCGTACTTCGGCTCCCACAAGTTGATTCCAGCACATGAGACGATACCTAGCTTGTATCTCACCTGCACACCACAAAGAGTACCAACCTGCGGTGGCGACTTCAGTGACACGTAGCCCGCAGGGCCTGCTCCTTCCACTTCAGGTCGTCGGTGATAACCACTCCCAGGTACTTGTACTGACTGGTGACACAAAGCTTCTGGCCGCGGAACCACACCACGGGCTCACCTTGCTCCCTGATTCTTGGTCGTTTCGCCTTGCTCGACGTGTAAATGGGCATGATTTCCGTCTTGCCGGGCTTCAGGTTGACTTCCAGCCGATAATCTTCCGCGAACTTGGCCACAACATTGACCATCTTCTGGAGCTCGGTGCGACTGTGAGCGATGAGGGCCACGTCGTCCGCGTAGAGAAGTGCCTTGATGTCGTTCAGCCGCTTCATATCCGTGATCTTGAGGGCACTCGCCAGCCGATCACACAGCTCATCCATAAAGACGTTGAAGAGTGTGGGAGAGAGAGGGGACCCCTGTTGGACGCCTACACCCTCCAGTACTTCGGGGGCGAGTGCTCCATCAACTAGCACTTGCGACGAAGTCTGCTCGTAGCACCTGCGTAGCGTGCGCCAGAACTTGCCCCTTACACCCAGCTTCCAGAGCCTCTCAAATAGGCCATCTCTCCATACAGACGGGAAAGCCTTGCGTAGATCGACGAACAGGACATACGACACCTGCTTCTGCAGCTGACGCCCCTTCAACCTCTGCCAAAGGGTAAAGACCTGATCCGTAGTGCGACGCCCCGGGCGGAAGCCTCCCTGCTCTGGACGTAGCTTATCCGGGCCATCCACGAAGAGCGTTAGCCGAGAAGCTAATAAGGACAGATACAGCTTACCAAGGCAACTAATAATCGAGATATCCCTCCAGTTGTCAGGATCCGTAGGATCCCCACCCTTGGGGATATTGACGATGATTCCCTTGCCCCAAGCTTTTGGAGTCCTCTCGGCTTCTCGAATCCAGTTGAAGTACTGCGTTAAGTAGCCATTGATGTAGGCGCCGCCATACTTGAGCATCTCGTTCTTCACTTTGTCCTCTCCACAAGCTTTGTGGTTACTCAGGGCACGTTGCCTTGCAAGGACCTCCTCTTGCGTGAACGGCTTGTCCAGCTCTTCGCAAGTGTCTTCACCTACTTCGTGCTCCTTCATAGCCCGGGCCACCTCATCTCTGAAGCGATCGTTCCAGTGGAACTGCCGCTTAGCTTCGGCTTCCTCCCACTCCAGCGAGCCTGCTTCTGCACAGCCGCACTTGCCGGATTTTCCCGTGGCTTCACCGAATTTCTCCAAAATTCCTCCCACCGAGCGACCTTTTCCAGCAGCGTACACGCCAGTGAGCCATCCTCCCTTTGCACCGGCGCGGAGACCTTCGTTCTGCGTGCCGCCAAGCCGCTTCGCGAGTAGCCAAAAGCGCTTTGAGGATTGCTCGCGTTGACATTTGACCGCTTCTTCCTGCACTTGCTTGAAGGAGGCGGACTTCTTGGCCCGAGTTGCCTTCCGAATTTGCTTGCGGAGACGTAGCCAATTCAGACGGGCTTCCGCATTCGATTCATCCCTCCTGAATGCTGCGTAGGCCTCCCGGCGCTGTTGAATGAGCTCCTGTAGCTCCCCGTCGAACCAATTGTTGGTGAAACGGGGTCGTATACATCTGGAGCCAAGGACCCGGTGCGCCGCCATTCGGAAGGACTGCGCCACTCGCTCGGTGACGTCATCTACCACCCGTTGGCTGTCGGCACCACCCGATAGGCCAAGCTCAGGCAGCTGATGCACTCCAAGCTTCTGTAGGCAATGCTGGAATACGTCATCGAACTTGTCGCGTAGATAAACCAGCGTTTGCTTCGCAGCGTGATCATTACCCGAGACACCAGCACCAATAAGCTTATCAACACGAAAGGACCTGTAAGGTTTCGCAGCCCGCTTTGGTCGGCGCTGGCCGCTCCACGTCAGTTCGGCCCATACTGCCTTGTGGTCCGTATCAAGATCATCTTCGCATACTCCGAACTTTGCTCCAGATGCCAAGCTAGGCGACGCGCAGATGTAATCGAGAAGGTGCTTGCCTGCGCCCATGCTGCGCTGCTCACGCCGGGACCACCAGTAGGACCCTTCCACTGGGCACGAGAAGCCGCTCAGATTTCGCAGGCCCGTAGCAACGAGGACAGCCGCGAGTCTCTTGCCATTCTCCCAACGTACCGGTGCTCCCTTTTCATCGACCTCCCCGTGCTGACCGACGATGCCCTCCTCTTTTCGGCTGCATGCCGGCCCGAGCTTCGCGTTGGCATCCGCCACCGTGACCACAAGACCTTTGGCTCCAAAAAAAGCTATAGCTGCCTGCCAGGCCGCATACGCCTCTGACGACTCTTCTTCCTGCGTTTCCTGGGGAAAGTAGCCGTTGCCCACATAGATATCCTGAGCGCCGGTAACACCCGAGGCGATACGCAGCCACACTTGCTGCCGGTGGTCGACGGGGGCTGACACCAGGTTGCAATACGGACCAAGCAAGTTAGCCACCGCGAATAGAACCCCACCCTTGCAGCGATTTTTCTCGCTAACCGCAGGTTTTCCAAAAATCCGGAATCCATCCAGGCTGCATTTGGAAAGTAGCTTCTTGCCCATACGGTGCTCCTGAGCCCCGATGACTAGCCAGCCCTTGTGCTTGCAGAATGATGCCCATTCCGCCGTGCCTACGTTGTCGTATCCCGTTTTACCCTGCCAGTTGTGACTCGCGACGAGTAGCTTGAAGCCGGTATCGAACTGCTTGGAGCGGTGCTTCTTGGCTCGTTTCCGGACCCGACGGCCGCGCTTGGCTTCCGCCCTCGTGCTGCCCCCCTCTGCAGGTGCTTGCGCAGGTTGGTCCCCACTGCACTGGCCGCCGAGTGCAGGGGCACCACCTGCACATCAACACACTCAGACACACACTCAGGTGCATCGACAGCCAATTCCGAAAACACCACCTGCACATCATCAACACATTCTTCATGCAGAGGCAAGACGCGATATCCCGTCGCAGCTTCCTCCTTCCGGACTGCCGCTTCCCCACGCAGATGGATGCGAATAAGCCTGCGGACACGTTCCCTGTCCCTGAACCTGCGCCCAAGGGCCACATTGACCCCTCTGCTGAAGAATTTGAGATGTTTAAGTTGCTGCAACGCCGTCTGCCTGCTGTCATCGTCCTCGTAGACCAGCTCCAGGTGACGAGACATTCGCTGGCCTTGCCACTCCATTACCGGGACCACGAGACCAAGACCGCTCATTTTGGAGGCGATCCCCTGTAGATTGGCGCGTTCTGAGAGCCCCCAGACAATCAGCTTACGCCCGTCCTTGTCGTACCGATCTACCCGCCGGTACCGTCGAGACGGCGGTGCCATCTGCCATATAGCGCCGCTCGCCTTATGTTGAAGCGCCGACCCGTGTGCCAGGTTTGGAGGAAGGATGAGGCGCAGCTAAGATAGCCTCTCCACGTGGTTCAGGAATTCCGTCATATACGCGAGCCCTCATCCTCCCATCCTGGGACATCGGGCCAGAGCCCGTCGAAGAGGCATTCCCACGGGGATTGTCCAGGTCTTCGGCGATTCTACCTTGTCCCGTAAGGGCCACAGTGGTAGCTCCGTGCTTCGCGTATTTGTAATCCGTTGAGAGTAGTAGACGGCCAATGTCGCTGGCCATCACCGCCGCGCCTCTTTACGCCGAGGAAAGCGCCCGCCCATGCAAATAGCATCGGCGGTATCTGCAACACACACTACACGCATTTCCGCCGGTGTCACTGGACGCTGCCGCGTCGCTTCGTGCCCTTGGGCGCCCGCCAGCACCCCCAGCGTCACCAGAACCTGCCTCACGCACTACACACACTCTCCATCGCATCGCCAACGCCTCTACTCTCATGCCTTATGGACTTTCAGCTGCTCCTAACAATACACATCATGAGGTACGGGTGTCCCCGAGTGGAGCCAGATCGGACGGCGTGCCGCTGAAACTCCTCCCCCACGTGGGTATAGAAGGCGCGAACCTAGCGGTACCTATAGGGTCTTACAGACATGTATAGTAATCCCAGTCGAAGCTGCTCAGTTAGAAATGCAACGGTGAAGGGTGTGAATGCATGGGGCAAGGCACGGCAACGCAGCAAGGCACTGGCAAGGCATTGGGACCGACTGAAGCCCCTCTCCAACGTGCGCGTCATCATGTATTCCAGTTAGGCAACCCCGAAGAAGCGAAGATAGGGAGGGAGGAGACAAAACCCAGATAGGATGAAGATTGGATTAACATGAAGCCGAAATGGAGCCGAGTTGGAACATGTCAACTCGGCCCCATCTCGGCTCAATGTGAATCCTATCTTCAACCCATCTCGGTACTGTTTCCTCCGAATGCTCACCTCAACAAGATCACCAAACCGGAACTGGAAGCCCCCAGGCATTTACTCGGCAGGAAATTCGGCGAAAATGGGCTACCAGGAAACCAGACCCAAACCAACAGCCAAGAAAAACGAGCCAACCAACAATCCAACAGACAACCCCACAACCTGCCCGGCCGAACCCCTACCGAGTACATGCCCAGTTGAGAGTTGCGCATATCCCGGTGACCGCCCTCCCGAAGCGGTCACCTTCGTGGGGAGAGGCCCGACCACCTCCTCTTCCCATGGAGTGCCATCTTGTGCACCCCTCCAGAATAATAATAATAATAATAATAATAATAATAATAATAATAGTAATAATAATAATAGTAATAGTAATAGTAATAATAATAATAATAATAATAATAATAATAATAATAATAATAATAATAATAACAATAATAATAATAATAATAATAATAGTGCTTCTCTGTCAATGGCTGATGCAAATCTGCACATGCGCCTCCATCGTCTCACCCGTGAGGGGAGTACGAAGAATTGACGATAGGCTCTAATGACACCCCCGCAAGGGCAGTTCCAACACTTCCAGACGGACTGGTATGTTCAATGAAAATACTGGTGGCACCGACGGGAATCGAACTGGCGACAGGGCCCAGATGGTAGAACTTGAAATAATAATAATAATAATAATAATAATAATAATAATAATAATAATAATAATAATAATAATGAAATAATAATAATAATAATAATAATAATAATAATAATAATAATAATAATAATAATAATAATAATAATAATAATAATAATAATAATAGTGCTTCCCAGTCAATGGCGAATGCAATTCTGCACATGTGCCTCCATCGTCTCACCCGCGAGGGGAGTACGAAGATTTGACGATAGCTCTACTGACACCCCCGAAGGGCAGCTCCAAGCCTTCCAGACAGACCAATACTTTCAAAGAAAATATCCTTTGAAAATACTGGCACCGCCGGGAATCGAACTGGCGACAGGTCCCAGAGGGTAGACCTTAACCACTGGGCTATCGCGGTGCCACTTAATAATAATAATAATAATAATAATAATAATAATAATAATAATAATAATAATAGGCTTCCTCAGACTATAGCATCAGATCCAGATCCTGGACATGTGCCTCCATTAATAATAATAATAATAATAATAATAATAATAATAATAATAATAATAATAATAATAATAATAATAATAATACTAATAATACTAATAATAATAATGATAATAATAATAATAATAATAATAATAATAATATAAATGAAAATAATAATAATAATAATAATAATAATAATAATAATAATAGTAATAATACAGCCCAATGGCCTCAAGGCGTTAAACTGTGACGCCAACTCATAACCCTTTGGTGGTAGATGCTGGGGAGGAGGGTCGTTGCGCGCGTAAAAGATCTTAAACTCCGCATATGCTGGTTGATAGCCCAGGACCCAGCAGACACCAGATTGTTATGGGTGGGGTTTCGAGGCAGCTCTAGCAACCGCGCTTGGTGTATGCACTTGCACATTCGGTGACGTCTTGCAAGAGGTTGCTGGGACTGCGGAATAACCTCGGCTTAGTGCAGTCTTGCCCTCAGGAGCTCCATCGGTGGCCCCGATCATCAGGCGAGAGACTGACACGGGGGGGTGGAGGACCTCGAACAAGGGTATTGGAGGCTTATGTCCGTTGAGGATATGCCATTAGCTGCATCAGTACGCCTCAGATATAGTAAAACAGTAATAAAAATAATAATAATAATAATAATAATAATAATAATAATAATAATAATAATAATAATAATAATAATAAAAAGATGACGATAATAATAATAATAAATAATAATAATAATAATAATAATAATAATAATAATAATAATAATAATAATGATAATAATAATAATAATGATGATGATGATGATGATGATAATAATGATTATGATGATGATGATGATAATAATAATAATAATAATAATTAATAATTAATAATAATAATAATAATAATAATAATATTATTATTATTATTATTATTATTATTATTATTATTATTATTATTATTATTTAGGGAGTACATAGGCCATCGGTCCCTTTCCATGGGCTGATTGGTATAAAGCTCCTAGAGTAATGTTCTATGCCGTCACTTCCTTTATTCCACCGATTGGTGTGGAGACTTTCCTTATGGAATGGAGGACTGGATGCACATGGCCTTTTGGCTCAGCAATTGGCAGGAGATACATACATTATTATTATTATTATTATTATTATTATTATTATTATTATTATTATTATTATTATTATAATTAGGGGCTGCGCCGACACCTGAAAGGATGGTTTGCGGTGCGCTTGGCGCATCCCCCTCCCCCCCTCCCCCCCACCCCCCCCCCCCCCCCCCCCCCCCCCCCTCCCTCGGGCTGGGGTTCCCGGGGGGAGGGCCCCGCGGACCCCCTTTCCCGTCGAAAGGGTACGTTCAATTGCCGGAGGTACCAGCAGAACGCAAGTGTAAGCTCTGGTGGCACAAAAACCTAAAATCTCTGGTTTTGTGCCACCCGCCACCACAACTTTTTTATCTCCGAAGAGAGCGCACCAAGAGGTGTCGGGTACACCAAACATCAGCCTCAAACTCCCTCAGGTGTGCACAAACGGCGCCTGGTGGCGCAAAAACCTCAATTTTCCGGTGTGTAGGCCACCCGGCGGCGCAATATTTTTTATATTTTCGAAGAGAGCTCATCAAGAAGTGTCAGATACACCAAATATCAGCCGCTAACTCCCTCTGGTGTGCGCAAACGGCGCGTGGTGTGTGGGTGCCACCCGCGACCAAAACGTGTACGTACAATCGCCGGGCTGGCGTTCCCGGGGGAGGGCGCCCCCGGACCCCGCCTGCCCCGTCGACAGGGTACGTTCAAGTACCGGAGGGCGCCTGGTGGCACAAGACCTCATTTTTCTGGTGTGGGTGCCACCCGCGACCAGAACGGGTACGTAGAAATGCCGGGCTGGGGTTCCCGGGGGGAGGGCCCCCCGGAACCCCCCTGCCCCGTCGACAGGGTACGTTCAATCGCCGGAGGCAACGGCAAGTACAGCTAAATAACAAGGAAATTTGGCATTCAGGACACTCCCTAATGGAAATATTTGCGTGACTTCCAAAAAAATTATACCAGCATCAACATCGAGTCTGGCGCTAGCAACCCTGCCAATATGAGCTCCCAACTCCTCCTGCTTCGCACAAACCATGATTTATAGGGATGGGGGGTGCAAAAAAAGGCCAAAAAACAAGGAAATTTGGCCTTCGGGACACTTCCCTAACGCAAATATTTGCGTGAATTCCAAAAAAACTATATCAACATCAAGATCGAGTCTGAGACTAGCCACCCTGTCAATATGAGCTCCCAAATCCTCCTGGTTCCCACAAACCATGATTTATAGGGATGGGAGGTGCAAAAATAGGCCAAAAAAACAAGGAAATTTGGCATTCAGGACACTCCCCTAAAGCAAATATTTGCGTGAATTCCAGGAAAATTATACCAGCATCAAGATCGAGTCTGGGGCTAACCACTCTGCAAATATGAGCTCCGAACTCCTCCTCGCCCCGACAAAGCATGATTTATTCCGACAGGGGTGCGGAAATGGTGGGGGGCTGGGTGGGTGGGTGGGGGTGGGGTACACAATTTTCATTTTCCCCCTCCCCCCAAACCCCCCACCCCCTTGACCAACACCTTTCAGGGATAATAATAATAATAATAATAATAATAATAATAATAATAA
>WBZZ01005486.1:295000-297500 GCA_019918135.1 Paulinella micropora
CCACCAGTAACTTAGAATAGTAATAAGTGGCCCGGGGAAGCGAAAGAGGAAAGCTCTACAAAAAGCCTCCGTTCTTCATTATTAAAAGTCGTTAAGCGGAAAAAAGGAAAATGGAAGTGGTGTCAAGAGATACAAAAAGAGAAAATATGAAGTGTAAAAAAAAAGCAGTCACAGTTTCGAGTCAGAGACCGGGCGCAGTTTATCATTGTAGCATTAAAAGTCGTTTAGTGTCAAAAAATTATATTATTGGGTACATTCAAGTGTCAAACTCAGCCATCAAATTAGTTTCAAACTGTTGACATTCAAGACAACAAAAAAAATTGATTTTTCTGTTTTGGTTGGAATTTCAGTTTTGGTTGGAATTTTGATTTTGGGTGAAAATTTGAATTTTTCAAATTAACGGCTATATTCGTCCGCAAAATATCGTAAATTTTCGCGAAATGTTACCGTTAAATTTGAAAATTTGAATTTTTGTCACAAACATGAAAAACTGTCACAAAAATGAAAATCTGACACAAAAATGAAAAACTAATTTTTGTTGTTGTCTTGAATGTCAACAGCAATAACATTTCGCAAAAATGATACAGATTGTGCGGACGTATATAGCTGTTAAATTGAACTAATTTGAATTCTGACCGCTAATCTGAAATCTGACCCTTAACTAAAATTCGATGGCTGAGTTTGACACTTGAATGTACCCAGTAAATATTAATATAATCTTACTAGTAATTCACACACTACCGTATCTCGGTATTGCGAGTGCGATCGTTTCACATGCACCATGATGCTTCACTGAGAAAAAGAAAAAGAAAGGAAAGCAACTGAGAAAAAAAAAGAAACGAAAAGAAAAGAAAAGAAAAGAAAAGAAAAGAAAAAGCGAAAAAGTCAGAAAGTAATAGGTAAAATTTATTGCTATGTGACGCTTGGTTACATTACGTCGGCTTGACGCCCAGGGCGGGAGTGGAACAACATTGGGACGTATGTCACCTGCATATGATGATGATGATGATGATGATGATGATAGTGAAATAATAATAATAATAGTAATACTACTACTACTACTACTACTACTACTACTACTACTACTACTACTACTAATAATAATAATAATAATAATAATAATAATAATAGTGTATCTCCTGCCAATTGCTGAGCCAAAAGGCCATGTGCATCCAGTCCTCCATTCCATAAGGAAAGTCTCCACACCAATCGGTGGAATAAAGGAAGTGACGGCATAGAACATTACTCTAGGAGCTTTATACCAATCAGCCCATGGAAAGGACCGATGGCCTATGTACTCTCTAAATAATAATAATAATAATAATAATAATAATAATAATAATAATAATAATAATAATAATAATAATAATAATAATAATAATAATAATAATAATAGTGCTTCTCTGTCAATGGCTGATGCATTTCTGCACATGCGCCTCCATCGTCTCACCCGTGAGGGGAGTACGAAGAATTGACGATAGGCTGTAATGACACCCCCGCAAGGGCAGTTCCAACACTTCCAGACGGACCGGTATGTTCAATGAAAATACTGGTCCAGACGGACCGGTATGTTCAATGAAAATACTGGTGGCACCGACGGGAATCGAACTGGCGACAGGGCCCAGATGGTAGAACTTGACCACTGGGCTATCACGGTGTCCTTAATAATAATAATAATAATGATAATAATAATAATAATAATAATAATAGTAATAGTAGTAGTAGTAAGTAGTATTAGTAGTAGTAATAGTAGTAGTAGTAGTAGTAGTAGTAGTAGTAGTAGTAGTAATAATAATAATAATAATAATAATAATAATAATAATAATAATAACAACAATAATAATAATAATAATAATAATAATAATGATAATAATGATAATAATAATAATAATAATAATAATAATAATAATAATAATAATACTATATCTGAGGCGTACTGATGCAGCTAATGGCATATCCTCAACGGACATAAGCCTCCAATACCCTTGTTCGAGGTCCTTATTAATAATAATAATAATAATAATAATAATAATAATAATAATAACAATAATAACAATAATAGTGATTCTCTGTCAATGGCGGATGCAAATCTGTACATGTGCTTCCATCGTCTCACCCGCGAGGGGAGTACGCAGATTTGATAGCTCTGCTGACACCCCCGCAGGGCAGCTCCAAGCCTTTCAGACAGACCAATACTTTCAAAGAAAATATACTTTGAAAATACTGGCACCGACGGGAATCGAACTGGCGACAGGTCCCAGTATTGAATAATAATAATAATAATAATAATAATAATAATAATAATAATAATAATAATAATAATAATAATAATAATAATAATAATAGTGCTTCTCTGTCAATGGCTGATGCAAATCTGCACATGCGCCTCCATCGTCTCACCCGTGAGGGGAGTACGAAGAATTGACGATAGGCTCTAATGACGCCCCGCACGGGCAGTTCCAACACTTCCAGACGGACCGGTATGTTCAATGAAAATACT
>WBZZ01005486.1:315000-320000 GCA_019918135.1 Paulinella micropora
CTTCAACATAAGGCGAGCGGCGCTATATGGCAGATGGCACCGCCGCCTCGACGGTACCGGCGGGTAGATCGGTACGACAAGGACGGGCGTAATCTGATTGTCTGGGGGCTCTCAGAACGCGCCAATCTACAGGAGATCGCCTCCAAAATGAGCGGTCTTGGTCTGGTGGTCCCGGTAATGGAGTGGCAAGGCCAGCGAATGTCTCGTCACCTGGAGCTGGTCTACGAGGACGATGACAGCAGGCAGACGGCGTTGCAGCAACTCAAACATCTCAAATTCTTCGGCAGAGGGGTCAATGTGGCCCTTGGGCGCAGGTTCAGGGACAGGGAACGTGTCCGCAGGCTTATTCGCATCCATCTGCGTGGGGAAGCGGCGGTCCAGAAGGAGGAAGCTGCGACGGGATATCGCGTCTTGCCTCTGCATGAAGAATGTGTCGATGATGTGCAGGTGGTGTCTTCGGAATTGGCTGCCGATGCACCTAAGTGTGTGTCTGAGTGTGCTGATGTGCATGTGGTGCCCCTGCATTCGGCGGCCAGTGCAGTGGGGGACCAACCTGCGCAAGCACCTGCAGAGGGGGGCAGCACGAGGGCGGAAGCCAAGCGCGGCCGTCGGGTCCGGAAACGAGCCAAGAAGCACCGCTCCAAGCAGTTCGATACCGGCTTCAAGCTACTCGTCGCGAGTCACAACTGGCAGGGTAAAACGGGATACGACAACGTAGGCACGGCGGAATGGGCATCATTCTACAAGCACGAGGGCTGGCTAGTCATCGGGGCTCAGGAGCACCGCATGGGCAAGAAGCAACTTTCCAAATGCAGCCTGGATGGATTCCGGATTTTTGGAAAACCTGCGGTTAGCGAGAAAAATCGCTGCAAGGGTGGGGTTCTATTCGCGGTGGCTAACTTCCTTGGTCCGTATTGCAACCTGGTGTCAGCCCCCGTCGACCACCGGCAGCAAGTGTGGCTGCGTATCGCCTCGGGTGTTACCGGCGCTCAGGATATCTATGTGGGCAACGGCTACTTTCCCCAGGAAACGCAGGAAGAAGAGTCGTCAGAGGCGTATGCGGCCTGGCAGGCAGCTATAGCTTTTTTTGGAGCCAAAGGTCTTGTGGTCACGGTGGCGGATGCCAACGCGAAGCTCGGGCCGGCATGCAGCCGAAAAGAGGAGGGCATCGTCGGTCAACACGGGGAGGTCGATGATAAGGGAGCACCGGTACGTTCGGAGAACGGCAAGAGACTCGCGGCTGTCCTCGTCGCTACGGGCCTGCGAAATCTGAGCGGCTTCTCGTGCCCAGTGGAAGGGTCCTACTGGTGGTCCCGGCGTGAGCAGCGCGGCATGGGCACAGGCAAGCACCTCCTCGATTACATCTGCGCGTCGCCTGGCTTGGCATCTGGAGCAAAGTTCGGAGTATGCGAAGATGATCTTGATACGGACCACAAGGCAGTATGGGCCGAACTGACGTGGAGCGGCCAGCGCCGGCCAAAGCGGGCTGCGAAACCTTACAGGTCCTTTCGTGTTGATAATCTTATTGGTGCTGGTGTCTCGGGTAATGATCACGCTGCGAAGCAAGCGCTGGATTATCTACGCGACAAGTTCGATGACGTATTCCAGCATTGCCTACAGAAGCTTGGAGTGCATCAGCTGCCTGAGCTTGACCTATCGGGTGGTGCCGACAGCCAACGGGTGGTAGATGACGTCACCGAGCGAGTGGCGCAGTCCTTCCGAATGGCGGCGCACCGGGTCCTTGGCTCCAGATGTATACGACCCCGTTTCACCAACAATTGGTTCGACGGGGAGCTAAAGGAGCTCATTCAGCAGCGCCGGGAGGCCTACGCAGCATACAGGAGGGATGAATCGAATGCGGAAGCCCGTCTGAATTGGCTACGGCTCCGCAAGCAAATTCGGAAGGCAACTCGGGCCAAGAAGTCCGCCTCCTTCAAGCAAGTGCAGGAAGAAGCGGTCAAATGTCAACGCGAGCAATCCTCAAAGCGCTTTTGGCTACTCGCGAAGCGGCTTGGCGGGGCACGCAGAACGAAGGTCTCCGCGCCGGTGCAAAGGGAGGATGGCTCACTGGCGTGTACGCTGCCGGAAAAGGTCGCTCGGTGGGAGGAATTTTGGAGAAATTCGGTGAAGCCACGGGAAAATCCGGCAAGTGCGGCTGTTGTGGTGGAGTGCTGTGCAGAAGCAGGCTGGCTGGAGTGGGAGGAAGCCGAAGCTAAGCGGCAGTTCCACTGGAACGATCGCTTCAGAGATGAGGTGGCCCGGGCTATGAAGGAGCACGAAGTAGGTGAAGACACTTGCGAAGAGCTGGACAAGCCGTTCACGCAAGAGGAGGTCTTTGCAAGGCAACGTGCCCTGAATAACCACAAAGCTTGTGGCGAGGACAAAGTGAAGAACGAGATGCTCAAGTATGGCGGCGCCTACATCAATGGCTACTTAACGCAGTACTTCAACTGGATTCGAGAAGCCGAGAGGACTCCAAAAGCTTGGGGCAAGGGAATCATCGTCAATATCCCCAAGGGTGGGGATCCTACGGATCCTGACAACTGGAGGGATATCTCGATTATTAGTTGCCTTGGTAAGCTGTATCTGTCCTTATTAGCTACTCGTCTAACGCTCTTCGTGGATGGCCCGGATAAGCTACGTCCAGAGCAGGGAGGCTTCCGCCCGGGGCGTCGCACTACGGATCAGGTCTTTACCCTTTGGCAGAGGTTGAAGGGGCGTCAGCAGCAGAAGCGGGAGTCGTATGTCCTGTTCGTCGATCTACGCAAGGCTTTCCCGTCTGTTTGGAGAGATGGTCTATTTGAGAGGCTCTGGAAGCTGGGTGTAAGGGGCAAGTTCTGGCGCACGCTACGCAGGTGCTACGAGCAGACTTCGTCGCAAGTGCTAGTTGATGGAGCACTCACCCCCGAAGTACTGGAGGGTGTAGGCGTCCAACAGGGGTCCCCTCTCTCTCCCACACTCTTCAACGTCTTTATGGATGAGCTGTGTGATCGGCTGGCGAGTGCCCTCAAGATCACGGATGTGAAGCGGCTGAACGACATCAAGGCACTTCTATACGCGGACGACGTGGCCCTCATCGCTCACAGTCGCACCGAGCTCCAGAAGATGGTCAATGTTGTGGCCAAGTTCGCGGAAGATTACCGGCTAGAAGTCAACTTGAAGCCCGGCAAGACGGAAATCATGCCCGTTTACACGTCGAGCAAGGCGAAACGACCAAGTATCAGGGAGCGAGGTGAGCCCGTGGTGTGGTTTCGCGGCCAGAAGCTTTGTGTCACCAGTCAGTACAAGTACCTGGGAGTGGTTATCACCGACGACCTGAAGTGGAAGGAGCAGGCCCTGCGGGCTACGCGTGTCACTGAAGTCGCCACCGCAGGTTGGTACTCTTTGTGGTGTGCAGGTGAGATACAAGCTAGGTATCGTCTCATGTGCTGGAATCAACTTGTGGGGGCCAAGCTGAAGTACGCCTTCGATGTCTGGCGTGCCCCCGTATCGCAGCTCACCAAGCTGGAGGCAGCAATGCTGCGCCCCATGAGGATGATTCTCGGCATCAGCCCTAAGACAAGCAAGTGGATTACACTCTTTCTGGCGCGCTCTTTGAGTGCGGAGCGTTTGCGGCGGGCGGCGCAACTGAAGTTCTATGGACGGCTGCGTGTTCTACCGGAGAAGCGATTTCCTGTCATCGCATCTCAAGTCAAATCCGACTGGACTGCGGAGGCCGAAGGCGCTATCAGGGACTCAATGGATCTACAACAAGGGCTTCAGGAGCTCCTAAATAGCTCAGAGAAGGACCTCGAGGGTTGGTTTTTGACTGTGGACAAGTGGGCCCTTCAGCAGGACGTCAAGATGGTGCAGCAACTGATGTGGGACAAGCGAGAGGCAGGCAGCGATCTTACTGATGGCCTGCGAGTCATCCTAAGACAAGTCTTTGGAACTAAGGAGTTCCCAAGATGGGTAGCCCTTGATGATGCGCATTATAATCTGCTTCGGAGAAGGTTGCTCAGCTGCAACAACCGCCTTCGGTTGTACCGCAGCAAGTTGGTCAGTGGCATGTCCCCTCGCTGCTTCTGTTGTCATGATGATGTCAATGAGTCCCTTGCGCACTTCTTATGGGATTGCCCCATGCATGAGGGGAGACGTAAGCAGCTGTTGCTGAGTATGCAGAGGCTCGGTGGCATGGCTGTGGGGGCTGCTGAGGGGGATGGAGGGAGTGAGGAGGGTGGTGAGGTCGTAGGCGGTGAGGTTGTGGTGGATGTGTTGCTTGGGCGGGAGCGGGAGGGCTCTGTGCGGCAGGGTTGGGATGATATGTCGCCTGTGGATCAATCACGATTGTTTTGTAAGTTTTTTCAGGGGAAGTCGCGCTTCCGCAGTAACTTTAGGCTTGCTGCGTTGTTAGGGGTTACAGCGTTGCGTCCCCCTCCAAAGTTGGATGTGTTGTTTGGATCATATGTGTCTGAGTGTTGGTCTGCTAGGGAGGGTAAAAGGGAGGAGCTTGGGGTGGAGGATGGGGGCGAGGAGGTGATTGACCTCACTGAGGTTCCATCAGCTTCTGTCCCACCCTCTCCCCCAAGTGACGTTGATGTTGCGCGGCGCGGCCGTCCGCGCAGAGTGGACGTCCTGGCTAGAGAGAGGGGTTCGGGAGCGCAGCGTAGTGTCTCGGAGTTCTTCTCTTCAGCTAACACCCTCGCATCTAGCTCTTCATGCACTTCACAGCCCCCATCTGCCCCTGCTGTTGCTGTTGCTGCTATGTCTGTTTGGTGTTCTGACAATGCGTTGGGATCGGCTGACCCCGGTGACCCAATGGAGGCACATGTCCAGGATTTGGATCTGATGCTATAGTCTGAGGAAGCCTATTATTATTATTATTATTATTATTATTATTACTACTACTACTACTACTACTACTACTACTACTACTAGTACTACTACTACTACTACTACTGCTCCTCTACTACTACTACTACTACTACTACTACTACTACTACTACTACTACTACTACTAC
>WBZZ01005486.1:352500-354135 GCA_019918135.1 Paulinella micropora
AGAATGATCGGAGTGAGTGAAAATTAGTATTTCAGTGAATGTCTGGACAGTAGTATGAGAAGGGAGAAGGAAAAAAAAAAAAAAAAAAAAAAAAAAAAAAAAAAAAAAAAAAAGGAGAGAGACAGAGAGAGAGATAGAGAGAAAAGAGAGGGGCAAGTGAAGGAGTGGTTTGTTGGTGTGGTTGGGAGACCATATTCGTTGGACGGAGTCCCTCTTCAAAGACCATGATGGTGGATGGTTGCTGTTGTGTGTGTGTGTGTTTTTTATATAAACTTATTTATGCATATATAAATATATATATATGTATGCATATAAGTTAATTATTAATTAATTAATTAATTTTTTTTTGTTTTTGATGTTTTTTTTTTTTTTTTTTTTTTTTTTTTTTTTTTTTTTTTTGTTTTTTTTGTTTGTGTGTGTGTGTGTGTGTTGTAGTCATTTTTGTTATTATAATCATTATTATTATTATGTTTTTGTTGTTCTAGGAGGTGAGCTTTTATCATCTTTTTGAAGATGTTCAGTGATGTTGTGTCCTTGATATCTTGTGGGAGTTGGTTCCATTGATGCAGGAACAGTTTTGTTTGATATGTGGTGTTGTGGTCGATGAATAAGTTATTTTTAATTGAGTGTCTAGTATGGTATGAATAGATATGATTTGTTGGGGTGAAGGTGTTGTCGTGTAGTGGTCTGTTGAGTTCTTTGGCGGGATAGATGAATGGGTGGATTTCTATACAAACTCTTAGTTTATATAGTTGAGTGATATCAAGGATTTCGAGTTGGTCGAGGAGCTGTTTAGTATGCGATCGGTAATGAATCTTTGCTCTTATTCTGATGATTTTTTATGTATTTTTATGAGTGGTTGTATGTATTTTTTTTTTTGTCATGGGTCCCCCAGATGGAGATGTGTTGAATGAGATGAGGGAAGATGTGTGTGTAGTATAGTTGTTTCATGATTGTTGTGTGGAGAAATTGTTGTGCGTATCGGAGAGAAGTGATTGTTGGCTGTAGTTTGCGTATGATGTTGCTTATGTGTTGATTGTATCGCAGGTTGTGTTGGAGTGTTATGCCTAGTAGTTTGGCATGTTTACATTGTTCAAGTGTGTAGTTGTTTATGTTTATTGTTACGTTCTGTTTGTTTTGTGGAAGATTGTGTATGTTGTTTTGGTTGGGTTTGGTACGAGGTTGTTGGAGTGGAAGTAGTTGATTAGTTTGGTTATTTCTGTCTGTGTTTTTTGTTGTAGGTTGTTGGGTGATTTTGCTGTTATTATAAGTGTTGTGTCGTCTGCATATGTGTATACTGTTCCTTGTTTCATTATGTTTATAATGTCATTAATATATAGCAAAAAGAAAGTAGTAGATAGCGTGCTGCCTTGCGGAATATCATGTGTTATAGTGTGTTTGTGTGATTTTTGCGTGCTGTGTGTGTATTTCTTGAGCTCGGTTTGAAAAGTAGGATGCAAAGAAATTAACAGTGTCTTCGGAAAAATTGAAGTTTGTCCTGAGTTTCTTAATTAACTTTGTATGTTCTACTGTGTCGTATGCTTTTGACAAGTCTACGTAAAGCGCTAGCACGAGTTCTTCTCTGTCTTTGTGTTTGTGTATTTGGTTTAGGATAGTCTGGACTGTCATGTGTCG
>WBZZ01005487.1:7500-10000 GCA_019918135.1 Paulinella micropora
AGGCCATGTGCATCCAGTCCTCCATTCCATAAGGAAAGTCTCCACACCAATCGGTGGAATAAAGGAAGTGACGGCATAGAACATTACTCTAGGAGCTTTATACCAATCAGCCCATGGAAAGGACCGATGGCCTATGTACTCCCTAATAATAATAATAATAATAATAATAATAATAATAATAATAATAATAATAATAGTGCTTCTCTGTCAATGGCTGATGCATTTCTGCACATGCGCCTCCATCGTCTCACCCGTGAGGGGAGTACGAAGAATTGACGATAAGCTCTAATGACACGCCAACACTTCCAGACGGGCCGGTATGTTCAATGAAAATACTGGTCCAGACGGATCGGTATGTTCAATGAAAATACTGGTGGCACCGACGGGAATCGAACTGGCGACAGGTCCAATAATAATAATAATAATAATAATAATAATAATAATAATAATAATAATAATAGTGCTTCTCTGTCAATGGCTGATGCATTTCTGCACATGCGCCTCCATCGTCTCACCCGTGAGGGGAGTACGAAGAATTGACGATAGGCTCTATGACACCCCCGCAAAGGCAGTTCCAACACTTCCAGACGGACCGGTATGTTCAATGAAAATACTGGTGGCACCGACGGGAATCGAACTGGCGACTGGGCCCAGATGGTAGAACTTGACCACTGGGCTATCACGGTCGATAATAATAATAATAATAATAATAATAATAGTAATAATAATAGTGCTTCTCTGTCAATGGCTGATGCATTTCTGCACATGCGCCTCCATCGTCTCACCCGTGAGGGGAGTACGAAGAATTGACGATAAGCTCTAATGACACCCCCGCAAGGGCAGTTCCAACACTTCCAGACGGGCCGGTATGTTCAATGAAAATACTGGTCAATAATAATAATAATAATAATAATAATAATAATAATAATAATAATAATAATAATAATAATAATAGTGCTTCTCTGTCAATGGCTGATGCATTTCTGCACATGCGCCTCCATCGTCTCACCCGTGAGGGGAGTACGAAGAATTGACGATAAGCTCTAATGACACCCCCGCAAGGGCAGTTCCAACACTTCCAGACGGGCCGGTATGTTCAATGAAAATACTGGTCCAGACGGATCGGTATGTTCAATGAAAATACTGGTGGCACCGACGGGAATCGAACTGGCGACAGGGTCCAGATGGTAGAACTTGACCACTGGGCTATCACGGTGTCCATAATAATAATAATAATAATAATAATAGTGTATAGATCTGTCATGGCTGAGTCCAAGGACCATGCGCCTCCATCCCTCGACCCAACAGTCACACAGTGAATGTTGGGGAGGGAAGAGTGACTCTAACCATCCCTGAATAGCTACCCGCCCGGCGTGTCGGATACCTTGCAGGGAATCAACTGCAAATGATTGATGTTCCCTATGAGAGAGTTCCACAAGACTGGGTATAAGTCGAATGGAGGTACTCAAGGGGGGTAGCAGACATTTCATGCGGTCTGCCAGCGCATGAGGACGTTTTGCGGTAAGTGTCTGGGACGCCTCGAAATCCGTCACCACCCCTAGATCTCGGAATGTATATACCCCTTTGACCCCACGTGGTGTATATCTTATAAAAACAACACAACATAGCCTCGGAACCAGTGGGAAGAGGCCCAACCACCTCCTCTTCCCGTGGGGTGCCATACTGTGCACCCCTCCATAATAATAATAATAACAATAATAATAATAGTGCTTCTCTGTCAATGGCTGATGCATTTCTGCACATGCGCCTCCATCGTCTCACCCGTGAGGGGAGTACGAAGAATTGACGATAAGCTCTAATGACACCCCGCAAGGGCAGTTCCAACACTTCCAGACGGGCCGGTATGTTCAATGAAAATACTGGTCCAGAAATAGACCGGTATGTTCAATGAAAATACTGGTGGCACCGACGGGAATCGAACTGGCGACAGGGCCCAGATGGTAGAACTTGACCACTGGGCTATCACGGTGTCCAAATAATAATAATAATAATAATAATAATAATAATAATAGGCTTCCTCAGACTATAGCATCAGATCCAGATCCTGGACATGTGCCTCCATTATAATAATAATAATAACAATAATAATAATAATAATAACTAGGGGCTGCGCCAACACCTGAAAGGATGGTTTGCGCTACGCTTCTTTGCGGTGCGATTCGCGCACACCCCCCCCCCCCCCCTCGTGCTGGGGTTTTCCGGGAGAGTTTGTTCGTGACAAGCTTGCGAAAACACAAAGAAAGTTTACGTGGGACGCCAACACCTGAAGGATGGCCCGGACCCCCCCTGCCCCGTCGACAGGGTACGTTCAAATGCCGGAGGCACCGGCAAGTACTGCTAAAAAAAAGGAATTTCGGCATTCAGGACACTCCCCTAACGCAAATATTTGCGCGAATTTCAAAAAAACTATATCAGCATCAACATCGAGTCTGGGGCTAGCCACCCTGCCAATATGAGCTCCGAACTCCTCCTGGTTCCC
>WBZZ01005487.1:22500-35000 GCA_019918135.1 Paulinella micropora
GTTGCCGCCCAGCGGCCTGTCGGAGGGCCAGCTGCGTTCATCGGTGTCCACTTCTGTGTCTGCCGCGCGCGAGTTCGCGGCGGCGGCGCTGCGCGGGGTGACTGCGCTGAGCGAGCAGGAGGTGCGCGACACGGCGCACAAGCTGATCGCTGGTCTGCGGCGCGGCCGCTCGCCCACCAAGCTCAACGTGGAGCAGTTCCTGCAGGCGCAGGCAGAGATACGACACAACAGCCCCAGCAAAAGCAACGTGACGCGGATCTGGACTCCCCCAAGCAAGCGCAAGCGTAAAAAGAAGCCCCCAGGCAGCGCCAACAAGAAGACGCCGTCGCCGTTCTCCGCCCAGCCGGCTTCTCCGCCGCCCCCTGTGCTGTCCGGCGCCCGCGCCGGCAGCTCTGAGGGCAATTTCTCGCAGGGCTCTCCCGCCGACCTGCCGCCGCTTGAAGACGACTTGGGCGAGGACGGGCGGCCGCACGAGTGGGACTTTGCCGGCGGCTGGCGGCCAGGCAGCGCGGGACGAAGGCGGAGAGGACGGAGGAAGCAGAAGAGCGGCCGGCCACGCTCACCCAACAAGCAGGCGGCCGAGGAGGAGGAGGACGACGACGAAGAGGACGAGGAGGCGACTTCCGAGCACGAGGCGGGAATGAAGTTCAGCGGCGGGCAGGTATATCTATCTGCCTACCTACCGACCTACCTACCTACCTACCTATCTAGGTGGTCAGTTGGCTGCTGGATGAGGGACACGCCAACACCAAAGAAGCCGCGCTGCGCCTCGCGGTACGCACGCTTACAAACATACATACATGCATACATACATACATACATACATACATACTTACATACATACATACATACATACATTCATAGATACATGCATACATGCATACATGCATACATACATACATACATGCATACATACATACATACATTCATACATACATACATACATTCATCCATACATGCATGCACGACAGGGTCGAATGGTGTCGCTGCGTTACCTGGTGCCTGAGCAAGGCGATCAAGGCAGCAGCAGCAGCAGCAGCCACTTATTGCTGTCCGAGCAACAGCACAGCGAGGAGATGCTGGAGACCAGGTCGAGAAGCCTCAACCACTCGATTGATTGATTGATTGATTGTTTGATTGATTGATTGATTAATTGATTAATTGATTGATTGATTCATTGATTCATTGATTGATTGATTGATTGATTGATTGATTGATCGATTGATCGATTGATGGATTGATGGATTGATGGATTGATGGATTGATTGATTGATTGATATTTTGATTGATTGTTTGATTGATTGTTTGATTGATTGATTGATTGATTGATTGATTGATTGATTGATTGAGTGAGTGAGTGAGTGAGTGAGTGAGTGATTGATCGATCGATCATCGATCGATCGATCGATTGATCCGATTGATCCGATTGATCCGATCGATCCGATCGATCCGATCGGTCCGATCCGACCGATCCGATCGGTCCGATCCGACCGATCCGATCGATCCGATCGGTCCGATCCGACCGATCCGATCGGTCCGATCCGACCGATCCGATCGATCCGATTGATCCGATAGATCGGAGATCCGATCGATCCGCCGATCGATCCGATCGATCGATTGATCGCGATCGATCGATTGATCGATTGATCGATTGATCGATTGATTGATTGATCCATTGTTTGATCGATCGATCGAATCGATCGAATCGATCGAATCGATCGATCGATTGATTGAACGATTGATTGATTGATTGATTGATTGATTGATTGATTGATTGATTGATTGGTTGGTTGGTTGATTGGTTGGTTGGTTGGTTGGTAGCTTCCGGCTGAACCCGTCGCCGGGGCCACCTCCGCCCAAACAGCAGCAACAGCAAGCCGCGGACACGTCCTCCAACCCCACCACCCCGACCAAATTGCCACCGCCCAGGTGCGAAAGCCTCTCTCTCTCTCTCTCTCTCTCTCTTTTGTGTGTGTGTGTGTCTCCCTCCCTCCCTCCCTCCCTCCCCATACCACAATATTCTTCGATATTGTCTTTTAAACTATCTCCCTCTCTCTTTTCCTCCTTCCCCCCCCCCCCCTCTCTTTCCCTCTCTGCTCTTTGGTTTTATGGCTCTTCATTATTTTCTTGCTTGGTCTGATTGTTTGTTCTTTACTTGCGCTTTCTTATCTTTGTATCACAACAATCATTCTATCTTTCCTTCCTTCAATCTCTCCCTCCCTCCTTCCTGTATTATTATTATCCCTGAAACGTGTTGGGAGTAGGGGGTGGGGGGTTTGGGGAGAGGGGGAAATTGGAAATTGTGTACCCCCCGCGCATTTCCGCACCCCTGTCCCTATACATCATTGTTTGCGGGAACCAGGGGATGTTGGGAGCTCAGCTCATATTTGCAGGGTACCTAGCCCCAGAGTCGATGATCCTGGTATAATTTTTTTGGAATTCACGCAAATATTTGCGTTAGGGGAGTGTCCTGAATGCCAAAATTCCTTGTTTTTTTCCGCACCCCTGTCCCTGTAAATCATGGTTTGTGGCAACCAGGAGGAGTCGGGAGCTCATATTGCAGGGTGGCTAACCTAACCCCAGACTCGATGTTGATGCTGGCATTTTTTTTTATTTTTTATTTTAAATTCATTCAAATATTTGCGTTAGGGAAGTGTCCTGAATGCCAAAATTCCTTGTTTTTTTAGCCTATTTTCTGCACCCTCGTCGGAATAAATCATGACTTGTTGGAACCAGGAGTTGGGAGCTCATATTGACGGGGTGGCTAGCCCCAGACTCGATGTTGATGCTGATATAATTTTTTTGGAATTCACGAAAATATTTGCGTTAGGGGAGTGTCCTGAATGCCAAAATACCTTGTTTTTTTTTTTGAAGTATGCCGGTACCTCCGGCGATTGAACCTACCCTGTCGACGGGGAAGGGGGGATCCGGGGGGCCCTCCCCCCCGGGAACCCCAGCCCTGCAATTGTACGTACCCACAACGAATTAGCTGGCACCAAACGAATGGCTGAGAATGCTCAAGGCTCTAAGAGTTGTGCCAGACGGGTTTATGCCGGTTACGTCCGGCAATGCAACCTACCCTGTCGACTGTGGAAATGGGGTGCGGGGTGCCCTTCCCCGGGAACCCAGCCCCGCAATTGTACGTACCCGAAGTGACTTTGCCTGCGCTAAAATGAATGGCTGAGATTGCTCCAAGGCTGTAAAAGTTGTGCTAGAAGGGTTGAGAGACTGATTTTTTGTTTTCACAACCTCGGGACGCGCTCTAGGTAGTGAAGCAGTTGAAATAGAGATTTACGAAGATGCTGGCAAAGTAGTGCCAAAATGAATGGCTGAGAATGCTCCAAGGCTCTAAGAGTTGTGCCAGAGGGGCTTAGAGGCTGATTCTTTGTGTTTTCGCAAGCTTGTCACGAGCTCTTTTTTAGGGATAAAGTTGAAATTACGAAATTCGAATGTAATGACAAAGTAGTGCCCAGATGAATGGCTGAGATTGCTCCAAGGCTGTAAAATTGTGCATGTGAAAATGAGAGGAAAAGTGACCTTGGGAAGAGGAGGGAGGGGGGGGGGGGGCGTGCGCGAATTTGCACCGCAAACCATCCTTCAGGTGTTGGCGCAGCCCCTAGTTATTGTTATTATCATTATTATTATTCATGGGCTGATTGGTATAAAGCTCCTAGAGTGATGTTCTATGCCGTCACTTCCTTTATTCCACCGATTGGTGTGGAGACTTTCCTTATGGAATGGAGGACTGGATGCTCATGGCCTTTTGGCTCAGCAATTGGCAGGAGATACACTATTATTATTATTATTATTATTATTATTATTATTATTATTATTATTATTATTATTATTGTTATTATTGTTGTTGTTGTTGTTATTATTATTATTATTATTATTATTATTATTATTATTATTATTATTGCTATGGACACCGTGATAGCCCAGTGGTCAAGTTCTACCATCTGGGCCCTGTCGCCAGTTCGATTCCCGTCGGTGCCACCAGTATTTTCATTGAACATACCGGTCTATTTCTGGACCAGTATTTTCATTGAACATACCGGCTTGTCTGGAAGTGTTGGAACTGCCCTTGCGGGGGTGTCATTAGAGCTTATCGTCAATTCTTCGTACTCCCCTCACGGGTGAGACGATGGAGGCGCATGTGCAGAAATGCATCAGCCATTGACAGAGAAGCACTATTAGTATTGCTATTATTATTATTATTATTATTATTATTATTATTATTATTATTATTATTATTATTATTATTATTATTATTATTATTATTGTTATTATTATTATGGACACCGTGATAGCCCAGTGGTCAAGTTCTACCATCTGGGCCCTGTCGCCAGTTCGATTCCCGTCGGTGCCACCAGTATTTTCATTGAACATACCGGTCCGTCTGGAAGTGTTGGAACTGCCCTTGCGGGGGTGTCATTAGAGCCTATCGTCAATTCTTCGTACTCCCCTCACGGGTGAGACGATGGAGGCGCATGTGCAGATTTGCATCAGCCATTGACAGAGAAGCACTATTATTATTATTATTATTGTTATTATTATTATTATGGAGGGGTGCACAGTATGGCACCCCACGGGAAGAGGAGGTGGTTGGGCCTCTTCCCACTGGTTTCGAGGCTATGTCGTTGTGTTGGCTCCGACGCTATGTTGTTGTGTTGGTTCCGAGGCTATGTTGTTGTGTTGGTTCCGAGGCTATGTCGTTGTGTTGTTTTTTATAAGACATACACCACGTGGGATCAAAGGGGTATTTACATTCCGCGATCTAGGGGTGGTGACGGGTTTCGAGGCGTCCCAGACACTTACCGCCAAACGTCCTCATGCGCTGGCAGACCGCATGAAATGTCTGCTACCCCTGTGAGTACCTCCATGCGGAACCTACCCAGTCTCGTGGAGCTCTCACGCGGGGAAGATCAATCATTTGTAGTTGATTTCCTGCAAGGTACCCGACCCTGTGCGGGTAGTAGGGACTTCCTTTTGGGGCTTTCTATGCAGGATGGTTAGAGTCACTCTTCCCTCCCCAACATACTCACTGTAGTCCCTGTTGGGTCGAGGGATGGAGGCGCATGGCCCTCGGGCTCAGCCATGACAGATCAATAAAAAATATTCTTATTATTATTATTATTATTATTATTATTATTATTATTATTATTATTATTATTATCATGGACACCGTGATAGCCCAGTGGTCAAGTTCTACCATCTGGGCCCTGTCGCCAGTTCGATTCCCGTCGGTGCCACCAGTATTTTCATTGAACATACCGGTCTATTTCTGGACCAGTATTTTCATTGAACATACCGGCCCGTCTGGAAGTGTTGGAACTGCCCTTGCGGGGGTGTCATTAGAGCTTATCGTCAATTCTTCGTACTCCCCTCACGGGTGAGACGATGGAGGCGCATGTGCAGAAATGCATCAGCCATTGACAGAGAAGCACTATTATTATTATCATTATTATTATTATCATTAGGGAGTACATATGCCATCGGTCCCTTTCCATGGGCTGATTGGTATAAAGCTCCTAGAGTAATGTTCTATGCCGTCACGTCCTTTATTCCACCGATTGGTGTGGAGAATTTCCTTATGGAATGGAGGACTGGATGCACATGGCCTTTTGGCTCAGCAATTGGCAGATGATAGATACATACATATTATTATCATTATTATTATTATTATTATTATTATTATTATTATTATTATTATTATTATTATTATGGAGGCACATGTCCAGGATCTGGATCTGATGCTATAGTCTGAGGAAGCCTATTATTATTATTATTATTATTTGGACACCGTGATAGCCCAGTGGTCAAGTTCTACCATCTGGGCCCTGTCGCCAGTTCGATTCCCGTCGGTGCCACCAGTATTTTCATTGAACATACCGGTCCGTCTGGAAGTGTTGGAACTGCCCGTGCGGGGGTGTCATTAGAGCCTATCGTCAATTCTTCGTACTCCCCTCACGGTCGAGACGATGGAGGCGCATGTGCAGATTTGCATCAGCCATTGACAGAGAAGCACTATTATTACTATTATTATTATTATTATTCCTGAAAGGTGTTGGGAGGGGGTGGGAGGTTTGGGGGGAGGACCCACCCAATTTCCGCACCTGTCGGAATAAATCATGGTTTGTGGGATAGAGGAGTTGGGAGCTCATATTTGCAGTGGCTAGCCCCAGACTCGATGTTGATGCTGATATAGTTTTTTTTGGAATTCACGCAAATATTTGCGTTAGGGGAGTGTTCTGAATGCCAAAATTCCTTGTTTTTTTTAGCCTATTTTCTGCACCCTCGTCGGAATAAATCATGGTTTGTGTGAACCAGGAGGAGTTGGGAGCTCATATTGACAGGGTGGCTAGCCTCAGACTCGATGTTGATGCTGATATAATTTCTTTGGAATTCACACAAATGCTTGCGTTAGGGGAGTGTCCTGAATGCCGAAATTCCTTGCTTTTTTAAGGCTATTTTCTGCTTTCCCGTCGGAATAAATCATGGTTTGTGTGAACCAGGAGGAGTTGGGAGCTCATATTGGCAGGGTGGCTCGCTCCAGACTCGATGTTGATGCTGATATAGTTTTTTTGGAATTCACGCAAATATTTGCGTTAGGGGAGTGTCCTGAATGCCGAAATTCCTTTTTTTTAGCAGTACTTGCCGGTGCCTCCGGCATTTGAACGTACCCTGTCGACGGGGCAGGGGGGGTCCGGGGGGCTCTCCCCCCCGGGAACCCCAGCTATTAGGGAGTACATAGGCCATCGGTCCTTTCCATGGGCTGATTGGTATAAAGCTCCTAGAGTAATGTTCTATGCCGTCACTTCCTTTATTCCACCGATTGGTGTGGAGACTTTCCTTATGGAATGGAGGACTGGATGCACATGGCCTTTTGGCTCAGCAATTGGCAGGAGATACACTATTATTATTATTATTATTATTATTATTCACCAGTATTTTCATTGAACATACCGGTCCGTCTGGAAGTGTTGGAACTGCCCTTGCGGGGGTGTCATTAGAGCCTATCGTCAATTCTTCGTACTCCCCTCACGGGTGAGACGATGGAGGCGCATGTGCAGAAATGCATCAGCCATTGACAGAGAAGCACAAGCACTATTATTATTATTATTATTATTATTATTATTATTATTATGGACACCGTGATAGCCCAGTGGTCAAGTTCTACCATCTGAGCCCTGTCGCCAGTTCGATTCCCGTCGGTGCCACCAGTATTTTCATTGAACATACCGGTCTATTTCTGGACCAGTATTTTCATTGAACATACCGGCCCGTCTGGAAGTGTTGGAACTGCCCTTGCGGGGGTGTCATTAGAGCTTATCGTCAATTCTTCGTACTCCCCTCACGGGTGAGACGATGGAGGCGCATGTGCAGAAATGCATCAGCCATTGACAGAGAGGCACTATTATTATTATTATTATTATTATTATGGACACCGTGATAGCCCAGTGGTCAAGTTCTACCATCTGGGCCCTGTCGCCAGTTCGATTCCCGTCGGTGCCACCAGTATTTTCATTGAACATACCGATCCATCTGGACCAGTATTTTCATTGAACATACCGGCCCGTCTGGAAGTGTTGGAACTGCCCTTGCGGGGGTGTCATTAGAGCTTATCGTCAATTCTTCGTACTCCCCTCACGGGTGAGACGATGGAGGCGCATGTGCAGAAATGCATCAGCCATTGACAGAGAAGCACTATTATTATTATTATTATTATTATTATTATTATTATTATTATTTTGACAGAGAAGCACCGCACTATTATTATTATTATTATTATTATTATTATTATTATTCCTGAAAGGTGTTGGGAGTAGGGGGTGGGGGGGGAGGGGGAAAATGAAAATTGTGTACCCCCCTTTCGGCACCCCTGTCGGAATAAATCATGGTTTGTGGGAACCAGGAGGAGTTGGGAGCTCACATTGGCAGGGCGGTTAGCCCCAGACTGCTGGTGTAATTTTTTTGAAATTCACGCAAATATTTGCGTTAGGGGAGTGTCCTGAATGCCAATTTTCCTTGTTTTTTTCCGCACCCCTATCGGAATAAATCATGGTTTGTGAGAACCAGGAGTTGGGAGCTCATATTTGCAGGTTGGCTAGCCCCAGACTCGATCTTGATGCTGGTATAATTTTTTTGGAATTCACGCAAATATTTGCGTTGGGCAGTGTCCTGAATGCCAAAATTCCTTGTTTTTTCAGCCTATTTTCTGCTCTCCCATCGGAATAAATCATGGTTTGTGTGAACCAGGAGTTGGGAGCTCATATTGGCAGGCTGGCTAGCCCCATACTCGATGTTGATGCTGATATAGCTTTTTTGGAATTCACGCAAATATTTGCGTTAGGGAATGCCAAATTTCCTTGTTTTTTAGCAGTTCTTGCCGGTGCCTCCGGCAATTGAACGTACCCTGTCGACGGGGCAGGGGGGGTAACCCCAGCCCAGTGATTGTACGTACCCTTGGTCGCGGGTGGCACCCACACCAGAAAATTGAGGTCTTGTACCACTAGCCGCCGTTTGCGCACACCAGAGGGAGTTAGCGGCTGTTATTTGGTGTATCTGACACTTCTTGATGAGTTATCTTCGAAAATATAAAAAATTGTGGCGCCGGGTGGCTTACACACCGGGAAATTGAGGTTTTTGCGCCACCAGGCGCCGTTTGTGCACACCAGAGGGAGTTTGAGGCTGATGTTTGTACCCGACACCTCTCGGTGCGCTCTCTTCGGAGACAAAACAAGTTTTGGTGGCGGGTGCAACAAAACCAGAGATTTTATGTTTTTGTGCCACCAGAGCTTACACTTGCGTTCTGCTGGTACCTCCTCTGGACCAGTATTTTCATTGAACATACCGGTCCGTCTGGAAGTGTTGGAACTGCCTTTGCGGGGGTGTCATTAGAGCTTATCGTCAATTCTTCGTACTCCCCTCACGGGTGAGACGATGGAGGCGCATGTGCAGAAATGCATCAGCCATTGACAGAGAAGCACTATTATTATTATTATTATTATTATTATTATTATTATTATTATTATTATTATTATTATTATTATTCATGGAGGGGTGCACAGTATGGCACCCCACGGGAAGAGGAGGTGGTTGGGCCTCTTCCCACTGGTTTCGAGGCTATGTCGTTGTGTTGGCTCCGAGGCTATGTTGTTGTGTTGGTTCCGAGGCTATGTAGTTGTGTTGGTTCCGAGGCTCTGTTGTTGTGTGGGTTCCGAGGCTCTGTTGTTGTGTGGGTTCCGAGGCTATATTGTTGTGTTGGTTCCGAGGCCATGTCGTTGTGTTGTTTTTTATAAGATATACACCACGTGCGATCAAAGGGGTATTTACATTCCGCGATCTAGGGGTGGTGACGGGTTTCGAGGCGTCCCAGATACTTACCACAAAACGTCCTCATGCGCTGGCAGACCGCATGAAATGTCTGCTACCCCTGTGAGTACCTCCATGCGGGACCTACCCAGTCTCGTGGAGCTCTCACGCGGGGAAGATCAATCATTTGTAGTTGATTTCCTGCAAGGTACCCGACACTGTGCGGGTAGTAGGGACTTCTGTCTGGAAGGCTTGGAGCTGCCTTGCGGGGGTGTCAGTAGAGCCTATCGTCAAATCTTCGTACTCCCCTCGCGGGTGAGACGATGGAGGCACATGTGCAGAAATGCATTCGCCATTGACTGAGAAGCACTATTATTATTATTATTATTATTATTATTATTATTATTATTATTATTATTATTATTATTATTATTATTATTATTGACACCGTGATAGCCCAGTGGTCAAGTTCTACCATCTGGGCCCTGTCGCCAGTTCGATTCCCGTCGGTGCCACCAGTATTTTCATTGAACATACCGGTCTATTTCTGGACCAGTATTTTCATTGAACATACCGGCCCGTCTGGAAGTGTTGGAACTGCCCTTGCGGGGGTGTCATTAGAGCTTATCGTCAATTCTTCGTACTCCCCTCACGGGTGAGACGATGGAGGCGCATGTGCAGAAATGCATCAGCCATTGACAGAGAAGCACTATTATTATTATTATTATTATTATTATTATTATTATTATTATTATTATTATTATTATTATTAATGGAGGCACATGTCCAGGATCTGGATCTGATGCTATAGTCTGAGGAAGCCTATTATTATTATTATTATTATTATTATATTATTATTATTATTATTATTATTATTATTATTATTATTATTATTATTATTATGGACACCGTGATAGCCCAGTGGTCAAGTTCTACCATCTGGGCCCTGTCGCCAGTTCGATTCCCGTCGGTGCCACCAGTATCTTCATTGAACATACCGGTCCGTCTGGAAGTGTTGGAACTGCCCGTGCGGGGGTGTCATTAGAGCCTATCGTCAATTCTTCGTACTCCCCTCACGGGTGAGACGATGGAGGCGCATGTGCAGATTTGCATCAGCCATTGACAGAAGCACTATTATTATTATTATTATTATCATTATTATTATTATTATTATTATTATTATTATTATTATTATTATTATTATTACTATTACTATTCAATGGCCGCGATAGCTCAGTGGTCAAGTTCAATACCATCTGGGACCGCCGGTTCCGTCGGTGCCAGTTTGAAGGTATTGGTCTATCTGGAAGGCTTGGAGCTGCCCTGCGGGGGTGTCAGTAGAGCTATCGGTCAAATCTTCGCACTCCCCTCGCGGTTGAGGCGATGGAAGTGCAGATTTGCATCTGTCATTGACAGAAAAGCACTATTATTATTATTTATCATTATCATCATCATCATCATCATAATGATGATCATTTATGATGATGATCATTATTATTATGCTCATTCCTTTTCTGTGTTGCCAGTTTGAACTCAGGGCTGTGTCCGGACCTTGGCCATCTCTCCCCTCCCCCTCCCCCTCCTTCCGCCAAGCGCGCTTCCCCGCGTGTCGCTTCGCTACTCGTGCCCACTAGCCGGGCAGGCCCTTTGATCCGCTCCGAGAGCCAGGACTCCGAGCCCGGCCTGGCCAGCAGCTCTTCTCGCAGCGGGCCGGCCGATCCCGCGGGCCGCCTGGCCAGGCGCAAGCTAGACCTCGAGCACAAGAGCAGCAGCAGCCCGCCCAGGGAGGCTGCGGCCCGGCCGGCGGGCTCTCGCGGGCCGGCGGCGACTTCTGCTGGCCAGGTGGGGCCGCGCGCCATGTCGCGGCAGCACCGGGCAGTCACGGCGCCCGCGCACGGCCCCGCAGTCATGCGCCGCACCTTGTCCGCCTCCTCGCTGTCCAACAGCCACAACTTCTTCTCCACGCCCTCCTCGCTCTCCACCACCACGTCCGACCTGGTGGCCGACACAGACTCGCCCGCCTCGCTATCGCCCTACTCCAACCACAACTCGCCCATCAAGCAGACTAGCGCCAACGGGCCAGGCGGCGGGCTGCCAGCAGATTTCTCGCACAGCGACAGCCAGGACGAAGCTCTGTCCGACGCGCCCCGCATGCAGCGCGGCCGCCTCCTCTCCACCTCCACCGCCGCCGAACGGGTCTCAGCGCACGAGGCCGGCCCGCCGTCCAGCCAACCCGTCCGCGCCCAGATCGCGGTCTCCGCATCCTCCCCCGCCCTCGGTGCCACCACCAGCGCCCAGAGCAGCCCTCCCAGCACCAGCCGGGCAGCCGCGCCCTTCAGTCTGCTGCACGGCTGGTCGCAGAGCGCGTCGCACGCCACAGCCTCCTCCTCCTCCTCCTCCTCGTCCTCCTCCTCTTCCTCGTCCTCCTCCTCCGCCTCGTCCGCTGCCTCCACTACTACCCCGACTGTCCCGTCTTCTCGCAGCATGAGCGTCATCGACGCGCGTAGCTCGGCCGGCAAGGGCCGTGGCATGGCGGCGGCGGTCGCGCAAAGCCTCACCTCCCCGACGGGCCAAGCAGCCTGGTCCGTCTTCACGGGAGGCAGCGCAGGCCCGCTGCCTGATACGGCTAAACAACTGCCATTGGTGGTGCTCAGCCAAACCGTGCTCAAGGACTACTTCGCGTTGGGGGCCAGCGAGTCTGCGGAAAGCTTGTGGACGCGCGCACAGGACTTCAACGCGTCGCGCCCCGCCTCGCGCCAGAAGCAAATCACCAAGTACATGGCGAGTTTGCAGAAGCAGATCGGCCGCTACCACTCGCTGCAGCGGCGCCTCCACCACAAGCAGACGCAGGTGACGGCGGAGCTGCAGCAGAAGATGGCAGCGCTGCACCGGCAGATGAGAATCCCACAGGCCAATTCGCTGCAGCAGCTGGTCCACCTGCAGCAGTCTCTCTTCGAGAACCAGTTCCAGCTCTGCCGCGCAACCGCAGTCATCCTCAAAGAACAGATGGCCCGCGCGCTCTCCGCCAGCGACGACCTGCAGTCCGGCGGCAGGCTGAATCTGGAGTCTGCTGCGCTCCTGCTGCGGACGCCTCGCGACGTTTGCGGACAAAACCCTGCGCTGCTGCCGCTGCTGCAGGACAAGGACCGGCTGGAGCGACAACTGGACACGGCAAGGCGCCTGTA
>WBZZ01005487.1:45000-104239 GCA_019918135.1 Paulinella micropora
GGTATGTAATGTAATGGTATGTAATGTAATGGTATGTAATGTAATGGTATGTAATGTAATGGTATGTAATGTAATGGTATGTAATGTAATGGTATGTAATGTAATGGTATGTAATGTAATGTTATGTAATGTAATGTTTTGTAATGTAATGTTTTCTACTGTAATGTATTGTACTGTAATGTATTGTACTGTAATGTATTGTACTGTAATAACATTAACATTAACATTTACATTTACATTTACATTAACATTTACATTAACATTTACATTAACATTTACATTAACATTTACATTAACATTTATATTAACATTTACATTAACATTTACATTAACATTTACATTTAACATTTACATTTAACATTTACATTAACGTTTACATTTACATTTACATTTACATAACATTACATAACATGACATAACATTACATAACATAACATTACATAACATTACATACATCATTACATTACATTACATCATTACATTACATTACATCATTACATTACATTACAACATACATACATACATACATACATACATACATACAATACATAAATACACATACATACACACATACACACATACAACACATACAACACATACAATACAAACAATACAAACAATACAAACAATACAAACAATACAAACAATACATACAATACATACAATACAATACAATACAATACAATACAATACAACAATACAACACAACACAATACAACACAACACAATACAACACAACGCAATACAACAAAATACAAAATACAATACAATACAATACAATACAATTACAATACAATACCATTACAATAACAATTACAATACAATACAATTACAATACAATACAATTGCAATAACAATAACAATTACAATAACAATTACAATTACAATTACAATAACAATTACAATTACAATTACAATTCCAATTCCAATTCCAATTACAATGCCAATGCCAATTCCAATGCCAATGCCAATTCCAATGCCAATGCCAATTCCAATGCCAATGCCAATTCCAATGCCAATGCCAATTCCAATGCCAATTCCAATGCCAATGCCAATGCCAACGCCAATTCCAATTCCAATTCCAATTTCAATTCCAATTCCAATTTCAATTCCAATTCCAATTTCAATTCCAATTTCAATTCCAATTCCAATTTCAATTAATTCCAATTTCGATTCCAATTCCAATTTCAATTCCAATTTCAATTCCAATTCAATTCCAATTCAATTCAATTCCAATTCCAATTCCAATACAATTCAATTCCAATACAATTCAAGTCCAATACAATTCAATTCCAATACATTACATTACAATACATTACATTACAATACATTACAATACATTACATTACAATACATTACATTACAATACATTACATTACAATACATTACATTACAATACATTACATTAAAATACATTACATTACAATACATTACATTACAATACATTACATTACAATACATTACAATACATTACATTACATTACAATACATTACATTACAATACATTACATTACATTACATTACATTACAACATACATTACATTACAACATACATTACATTACAACATACATTACATTACAACATACATTACATTACAACATACATTACATTACAACATACATTACATTACAACATACATTACATTACAACATACATTACATTACAACATACATTACATTACAACATACATTACATTACAACATACATTACATTACAACATACATTACATTACAACATACATTACATTACAATATACATTACATTACAATATACATTACATTACAATACATTACATTACAATACATTACATTACAATACATTACATTACAATACATTACATTACATTACAATACATTACATTACATTACATTACATTACATTACATTACATTACAACATACATTACAATACAACATACATTACAACATACATTACATTACAACATACATTACATTACAACATACAGTACATTACAACATACAGTACATTACAACATACAGTACAATACAACATACAGTACAATACATTACAGTACAATACATTACAGTACAATACATTACAGTACAATACATTACAGTACAATACATCACAGTACAATACATTACAGTACAATACATTACAACAGTACAATACATTAATGTTAATGTAAATGTAAATGTAAATGTAAATGTTAATCTTAATGTTAATCTTAATGTAAGTGTTAATGTTAATGTTAATGTTAATGTTGATGTTAATGTAAATGTAAATGTAAATGTAAATGTTAATGTTAATGTTAAAAGAAAAGAAATGAAAAGAAATGAAAAGAAATGAAAAGAAATGAAATGAAATGAAATGAAATGAAATGTTGTGATGTGATGTGATGAAATGTGATGTGATGTGATGTGATGTAATGTAATGTAATGTAATGTATGTATGTATGTATGTATATAATATATATATATATATGTATATGTGTGTGTGTTTGTGTGTGTGTGTATTATATCGCTCTCTCTCTCTCTCTCTCTCTCTACCTTTCTACCTCTCTTTCTCTCTCTCTCTCTCTCTCTCTCTCTCTCTTTCTCTCTCTGCAGAGGTGCGCTTCTGTCTGAACGCGGTTACTACCTAACGTCTTTCCAAGGTCCGTGTTGGCATCTCTCTGGCTCCTTCACACACACACACACACACACACACACACACACACACACGCACGCACGCACGCACGCACGCGCGTTTGACGATGGAGGTGTGTTTGTGTGTGTGTGTGTGTGTGTGCTTGATGACAGTATATGTTCAATATTAGCATGTATGCATGTGTAGTAAGTGCAAACACTTTTGTACCGTTGTATTGAAGAATCGTACCAAAGTGTCTGCGTGTGTGTGTGTGTGTGTGTGTTTGTACCATTCTTGTATTGAAGAATCGTACCAAGCTGTCTGTGTGTCTGTGTTCGTGGTGTCAGGTGCGGTGCACTTCATCATGCGTGCTACGCCTGCGGATTTTCTGCCTGGTTCGCGCCGGGCCAGTCGGGCCAGCACGCCCTGCCGGCCCGTCTGCCAGCCGGACTATCCGGGCCACCGCGGCTCCCCCAGCGGCCTCCACACGCCCAGTCACGGCAGCCGCAGACAGACCCCGGTCAAGTCCAGTCCGAGCACGCCGAGGAAAAGCCCGCGCGAGCGCCGCAACACACCCAGCAAAAGCGTGGGCAACTCTCCCGTGAAGATGAACCTCGCCGGCCGGCTGACGGAACCACATTCAGCAATATGAGCTGTCCTGACCCTGCCCCTGCCCTTCACACACACACACACACACACACACTCTCTCTCTCTCTGTCTCTCTCTCTCTCTCTCTCTTCGACTGCTTGTAACAGATAGTAACACTGTAGCTGCTCCAGTCTTGCACGCTGCTGCGTTCGTCGAGCGGGCCGGAGGTTGCATGTAGTTTTGGATTATTATTAATATTAGAGTTATACCTTCAATGATATTGTTAATCAATAATGTTAATATTTATTGATAATAGTGCTTCTCTGTCAATGGCTGATGCAAATCTGCACATGCGCCTCCATCGTCTCACCCGTGAGGGGAGTACGAAGAATTGACGATAGGCTCTAATGACACCCCCGCACGGGCAGTTCCAACACTTCCAGACGGACCGGTATGTTCAATGAAGATACTGGTGGCACCGACGGGAATCGAACTGGCGACAGGGCCCAGATGGTAGAACTTGACCACTGGGCTATCACGGTGTCCATAATAATAATATTAAAAATGTACCATCATGAATGTGTTAATGTGTATATTTAATTTAAGCTCCTTGGTAAAAAAGAAATGAAGCTTTAATTATTGTATTAATATCAACCAATTTAACAGTATTTACTACCTGTCGCCCGCCCTCGCATTACATAGTCGTGTGAGTTTGTATACAACTCTTCAAGTAGGCAGATACAACGAACTCTTATTAAGAACACTATGGCTGCATTGAGTCCTGACTCTGTGAGAGCAGGTGAAATACCAGTAAATAGCAGAGCTGTCACTTCGTTTATTTACGTAATTTCATACTCGCCGGTTGCAGACTTGAATGCAACTTACGATCGAGTGTACTGAATCGTAGATTGTGAGTCTCCAGTTGTATTAAGACCCCTGGTCTTAACCGCCCTTACGAGCTCAAGGGAAAAAGGAATTTAATGATGAACACGCAGTGACTGGTTCAAAGCTAACCTCCACTTCAATAGTAGAAAGTGAAGAACGGTCAGAACTGAATTGACCCAAACAACAAGCCAGAGGGGAAAACAGTTAAAAACGGAGTGTCCCTTTGACACAGGTCAAACACACGATTCGTTACGTCCGTAACCTGCACAAATGCCAAAACATATCTAAAAACAACAACACATGATAACGATGATTAGCTATAAACCTGCCACTCACTGACCTTACCTAACTTTCACTTGCGGTTTGCCGGGAGACTTCGTTAAAAGCCCGATTGCTCACAACCGCTTTAATCCTATCAGACGGAGCATCTTAACGACCTGCCAAAATTTTACCGTTGATAAGTCACTCTTTTTGACCGGTTCATCAGATTCTCCTCTGCACTACGTTTCGACTTCACTAACTAGTTTTCGATTCCGTTCAGAAATGATTTTTAACTATTAAGTCAAAGATCTTTTTAGAAAAGATTAACCATTACCTTTTTCCTCCATATATTGCCTTTTCCCCTTACTTCCCGTGAAACACGTTTTACGGTAAATTTGTGGACAAGGAAATAAATGGAAGAACGCAATGTTTGACTGTCATCTTTGCCGTTCCCAGTCATTCTCGCTTAGCGTGTTAGACCTATTAATACAATATATTAATTAGGTTGGACAGTACGGGCCGGCATATGTAATGCGTGTCGTTAGAGCCATTACGTGTGTCCGGCCTAATACGTTTCCGCCCTTTGTCTTGGCGCGTTCTTCTAATAAAGTTTATACTGCAGACGATAGCACTAACTGCTTAGTTTTGACTCCGGTTTATTAAGGTAGTCTAACAGGTTATGAAGCCTTGAAGCGTGATCATAAAGCCTGATAAACTTTATTCACATATTCATTTTTCAGCGTTTTTCGTGGTGTGTGGAAGGCTACCACAGAATAAACGAACTGGTGACGTGCGGAAGGCTGTCACCAAATCAGGTCAACTGTTGGAACGTGCGGAAGGATGCCAACAAACACCTGGGGTGGAACGTGCGGAAGGCTGCCACTAATATATTTTAATCGAACTGTTCATTACGAACAAACACTTACTAATCTTGCTTCACTAGAAATAGTGAGAGCATATCTGGTAGTCGAGGTTTTCTCCTACCTTCCGCCCTTTGAAACGCTAATATGGCATCTTATAACTCTGACCTAGTCAAAATGAGGCTGGAAACGCCTAAGTACGATCATGGGAAAGAATGGGAGCTGTGGGAATACACCTTTATATCTATAATAGGTGTAACGCACCCAGAAATCCTATCATTGATACCGGGTTTCCAGACTCATACCTTAGCTAAACCGCTATCTGTCTATATTCCTCCTGACTCCCCTATCAATGCACCCTTTAAATTACCTCAAGGAGAGGAAGAAGAAGGAACAGGCGAACAAGAAGAAGCAGAAGCTAAGGTTAAGAAAGAGGAAGCTAAGGTTAAGAAAGAGGAGGATGAAGATGCATCTGCAGAACCGCCAACCATCATAGTATTACCTACTGAACAAAAATCTGAGATGCCAATGGCGACTGGGAGGAACAAGCCCAAGCCGCTATTTGAATTAAGATTTAGTGAACAGTATTATGAGCAACAGAGAAAAGAAAAGAAATCAAGGTTAAATAGACTACTATATGCTTTCTTACTTCAATCTTGCGCTCATGATAGGAAAGTGATGGCTATTATGAGACAGGGGGGAACCGATGGGGTAGCCTGCTTCTTGGCCCTCAAGAAACATTATGGGGGGCTTGACCTCATAAAGTTTGAAGAGGACCAAGAAGCAGTCTATCACTCTTACCCAAAGGATCCCAGTGAGGTGAGTGCTTGGCTAGCTAACTACACTACCCTTTTGAAGAAGCAGGAAAAGTTGATGGGAGTCATTCCTGAGATCATGAAAACCGATATAATCATGAGGAAGCTCAAACACATGCAACCTTTTGAAAGGTTACCGTACCATCAAAACACCTGGCAAGCTTTACTCCCTGATTAGAGACCTAACTTTGAAGAGTTCTTAAAGGTTATAGAACAACTCGCTCAAGGTCATGTCTCTCAGGGTAAGTTACGTAAGCTATACGGTTCCGGAAGCTCTAAGTCTGACCCTATCACTATCAATTTGGTATGGATGCGGGAACAGTGACAGTAGCATTGGGCTCACCGTCACCGTCACCCTCGCCCGCCGGTGGGGTCGCCTGCCTATCTGTGGCGAAAGTCACAGCGCGTGGAGGGGCAGTACGGGCAGATGACTGCTCGACTCGGGGCGATTCGAGGCCTAGGGGGCTCTTACTGTCGGCCTGTTCCTCCCCTTGTTCGGTAGAGAAAGAGAACAGAGGTTGTACCTTCGATTCATCTTCTTCCTCGACCATCCCACCTTCCCGTCGTCCCTCGTACGGGGAAACGAAAAGTGTGCCGCTATCCTCATACCGGGCGTTCGGAGGGGAGGAAAACGAGCCCGGAAAGCTAGGGCTCCGGCGAGAAAACGTCGGAGTCGGAACTGAGCCGTATCCTGATGCTTGTGGGGAAAGTAACCCCTCAAAAGCCGGTGGCGGTCGGCTAAACAGAGACCGTTGTGCTTCTGACCCGCCTGTAGGGCCCAGACTACTTGCCATGGGACGAAGACCTCGGCTTGCAAAGGATGGAAGGGGCCCACCGCCTCGTCGTGGGCCTGGCAAATAAAGCCTCGTCGGAGTAGGGGCTGCCAGAGGACGTAAAGCCGAAGCTGCCAACGACGACGACGACGACGACGAGGACGATGACGATGACGTTGCTGGCAATCCAGTTGTCGTCGTGACCGTAGGCCTCGCCGTTGTCGTGGTCGTAGCCGTTGTCGTAGCTGCCGGCTGAGGGCGAGATGGCCCCATGGTTGGAGCCGCCGTGCCCGTGATTCCGGGGCCCGTCACGTAGCGTAGAGAACCGGGGACGTAATCCGGGGTTTGAACCCAGCCAATCTTTTTCGCGAGGTCGTCGTAGCGACTAATGGCTAAATCTCTCTCACCCCTAAAAGAGGTCCACTTGTGGAACACAGAGGGGTCAAGCCAGTAATCCACCATCTGCTCAAGGGGCTGCATAGGAACAAAAGGCTCCTCCTCAAGATTGAAAAGGCCATCCTTAACTGCTTTCGCTAGGAGGGGGCAGAGGTCTTTCTCTAGAGTCGTGAGGACTACCTTGATGAAGTGGGCGCGGCTGATTCCATCCGTCTGGGGAGAGAGCTTCTTTGCCGAGCCGTCCTTGAGGCCTTCGGTACGTATCCATGAAAGGGACCTTGAGGGTGGTATGCAGGGTTCGAAAAATTTTGAGACACTCTTCACGGTAGACTTCCTTGGACCAGGTCGTAATTGGGGCGTGGAAACGAGGCTGGAAGACTCATTTCTGCACACCTGAACGTAAAAGACCCACCGTGTAGCAAAGAGGTCTGGAATTTGCAAAGGAGACCTTGTGGGATGATTGCTACTCGATGATCTTGGCTGAGGGACTGTCCTATGTATGCAATTAACTTGAACAGACTTGAACAGACTTGAACAGACTTGAACAGAACTTGAATCCATAGTACAAAGTCGCCTCTCTGCGTGTGGTGAGCATGCACAACGGTCACAATGCACAGACACTCGAAGACAGGTAAACTAGCTGTCCTGTGTGAGTGTGATGAGTGACCTTGAGCTTGTCACGAGTCGCTGTTGGTGTTTCCAAAAGCAGTTAGGAGTTCCCCAATTCGAGCTGTTAACAGCACACACAAAGTGTGACTCTTCCGAAAATATAGGGAAATTCGAATTGTAAGTCTTAACTAGCCTCCTGTGAGGAAATTACAACCGGCATTCAATTGAATACACACACGGCTGCCAATTAATCTCAAAATACTTCCGAGATCAGGAAAGGTACCAAAAAGACGCTGGGTTGGTCAATTCCAGTTTATTTAGTACTCTTACTTGACATACTACTTGTCCCATGCGAAACAATGCAGATTCTGAGAACTAACGAGAATATTTCAAGTGCGAGCACGAGTTGTGTAGCGGTTGGAGTTGTTCAAGTCAGTCTGGAAAAACAAAGTAAAAAGGGTGAAAGACTGCCACTTTACCTGGTGTGTTGCCTATCATGATTTTACCTATCAACTTCATAATTATGACTGGGGACCGGAAAAAGCGGTCTAGGGAAATAAGGTGTAGATATGGGGGGAAAAGGCAATAGGTAACATTTTCTAAAAAGCTAACCGGTAAAGGGAAATAAATTGATCTGTTAACAGCAGTTGAAAACGTAACCACTACAAGTTATGACAGTTGATAAATAACCGGAAAAATGAAGTAACGGAACTAAAAATAGAAGTGTAAACTTGAAGTAAAAACTTGAAATATGTTTAACACAATGTTAGTAATTCGGTCCGGTACGGCATTCATTCCGATATTATATTCAAACTATTAATAATCAATACTATTCAATTTGATACTATTCAATATTATGCTTCAGTATGATATTATTCAACATTATTCAATTAGTGTTATTCAATATTATTCAATGATGATATTATTCAATATTATTCAATATTATTCAATATTACTATGATTCAATATTATTCAATATTTTTAACGTTACTATTCAATATTATTCAGTAACCGTCGTTATCCAAATTATTAAACCTAATGATTGAATATCATTAATGTTCATCAATATTACTGAATAACGATAGGCTGATGATGATGACGAGAGAGAGAGAGAGAGAGAGAGCCTGAGAGAGCTGAGCGACAGTGTGTGTGAGAGAGAGAGAGCTGAGCGAGAGCTGAGTGTGTGCATACATACATACATACATACATACATACATGCATATGCATACATACATACATACATACATACACATACATACATACATACATACATATATACATACATATATACATACATATATACATACACACACACATACATGCATACATGCATACATACATACATACATACATGCATACATGCATACATGCATACATGCATACATACATGCATGCATACATACATGCATGCATACATACATACATGCATACATACATACATGCATACATACATACATACATACATACATACATACATACATACACATACATACATACACATACATACATACACATACATACATACACATACATGCATACATACATGCATACATACATGCATACATACATGCATACATACATACATACATACATACATACATGCATGCATGCATGCATACATACATACATACATACATACATGCCTGCATGCATCCATGCATGGATGCATGGATGCATGCATGTATGCATACCTACCTACCTACCTACATACATACATACATACATACATGTAGGCATGTATGCAGTCATACATGCTTACATACATACATACATACATACATACACACATACACACATACACACATACATACATACATACATACATACCTACATACATACATACATACATACATACATACAAACAATTTATATACATACATATCATACATACATGCATTCATGCGCATGCATACATACATACATACATACATACATTCCATACATACATACATTACATACATACATACATACATTACATACATACATACATACATAAGTACATAAATACATACATAAATACATACGTACATACATACATACATACATACATACAACATACATACATACATACATGCATACATACATACATACACATGCATGCATCTATACATGTACATACATACATACATACATACAACATACATACATACATACGTACATACATACACATGCATATACATGTACATGTACATGTACATAAACAGTACCTAGCAGATGGAACTATTTAAAACACATACATACATACATATGTACATACATACATACATACATACATACATACATACATACATACTTACTGTTATTACATACATACATACATACATACATACATACATACACATGAGTACTCACATACATACATACATACATACATACACATGAAAAAACGGGAAAGAAAAGGGGGTGTGATCCAAAGGCTCCCCCCCCCCTTTTCGTTTTGAATTTTGCCATAGTTTGCCATTTTTGCCATATTCGTTCATATAAAAGAGATAACAGCATAAATCCCCATTTTTTACACGGGTAGTATAGGGTGCCACTACAAGACACTTTTTCAAGGCACACCAAAGCAAAAAGGAAATGAGCCCGCGACCAAAACACGAAAACTGTAAAATAGACCAACAGATTTTCTCCCTGCCCAAAAAGTTGAATTTTGGTCAGGAGGAAAGAAGGCCAATTTCTCCGAAACAAAAAAATGCCACTGCCAAAAAAAATTTCCCGCTACATTCATCACTATCACTCATAAATCAAAAATTACCTTTTTCTTTTTGTGCCGTTTGGTTTCAATTATGTTTTCTGGTTGTATGTCTTCTTTTTTTAACTGTTGCTTTATTTTCTTCTCCTTCGTTATCTCTTGGACTTGTTCGTGAATTTGGTTTTCATCATCAACTGGCTTTTCAAACTTAGTCTTTAATAACTCACGGGGGCTGACTAGTTCTTTATTAGATAGCACAATCTTAAATCCATTTCTACCCAAAACAGTATATATCTGCTTTGACCAAGTTCGTCCGCCTTTTGAAAATAGATTTCGTTGAACTTCCCGTCTTACCTTATCGCCTGGTTCAAATTCATTAATACTTTCATCTCTTTCAATTTTTTGTTTATTAGTAGCTTTTCCATTCAATACATCAATTGGTCTAGCTTTGATTGTTGGATGAAAACGATTATTGTAAGCTTTGACCATATCGTCAATGTATGAGACCCAGTCAAAGTTCCCATTGGTTTCAAATAGTATGTCAAGCCACCTTCTAACAGTTCTTATAACTCTGTCAACTATTGCGAGTGCTTTGTGGTCTCCTACTTCAACTGTTCTGTGTTCAATGTTATGTTCATCAAAATATTTATTAACTGCTCCTTTATATTCTCCTCCGCTGTCTGTTGTAATGATTTCTGGAATATATGGAATAGATTTCAAGCCAGTATATACTTCATTCGCAGTTTTATTTTTTAGCGGTCTAACTTCTAAAAATCTACTATTAGTGTCAATCCAAACCAACATAAAGGCATATTTTTTATTACCTGGTTTATCTTTTAATTTAGACATATCAGCCAAATCTACGAACACTTGTTTCAACGGTTTATCAGCCCATATTGTATTCCATTTCTTACTTTGTTTTTTCTGATAATGTAGTTCTAATGCCTGTTGTTCTTTCAGTTCTTGTATATGGTCGTCCATCGCTTTCTAATACTTAATGACACCTAATGCTGTATCCTTATATATTGCCCTTTCTTTTTTTTCTAATAATTAGAACAAAACTCGTAAGTATAAAATCTGTCAAATGTATCATCAATTGCTGTAATCTGTCTATTAGCTAAACACAGAGTTAATCCACACACATAGCAACTAGTGAAGTCATACATACAATGATTATATAAGTAGTCCATAATGTATAAGCGAACATCTAATGGTAGGTTCTTAATTTCGCTCATATATATATTTAGAATTTAAGAAACAATTTTGAAACATCATTGTTTTCTTTTTTTGACTTCTCTGGTTGTTGGTTATAAACATTAACATTAACTCGGCTAGTCTTCTTACCTTTACCTTTCTTAGGCTGTTCCTCTTCTTCACTTTCGCTCTCACTCTCACTCTCCTCTTCCACTTTCTTTTTTACCACTTTCTTCGCCTTCTTCTGCTTAGTCTTTAATTTAATACCAGCAACCCGTTGGGCAACGATATCTACAAAGTCTTGTTCTACTTCCTCATCGCTTTCACTGCTCTCCTCACTTAGCTCACCGTCTCGGCCGTCAATCATATCCTTCGCCAACTGTTTCTTTGACACATGGTCCATCTTTTCGTCTTCGTTCATTTCTTTCACATTCTTAGCATCTTCCTCTGCTAGTAGCTCACGAGCCCTTTCAATCTTTCTCTGTTTAGCCTGTTGCTTCTTAGCCTCCCAACCCTTTTCAAGATTTTTCATAGCGACCTCTCTATTACCTCTCGGCATTTTATAACTTGTTTATATTATTATACAAAATAATATTATTTAGTTTTTATTAATAAACGATTATTTAACAAATATGTATTAAACAAATCTACATTATAAGACAAAAAGCGACAATGCCAGACTATAAGCAAGGAAAGATTTATTCAATCAGGTCTCACCAGACAGACCAGATTTACATAGGTTCAACAACTCAACCTCTTCATAAAAGGTTATATCAACATAGAAGTTCAAATTTAAAGCGAAGAGCTAAATCATCAAAAGAAATAATAAAGTATCCAGACAATTATATTGAATTAATTGAAGAGTATCCTTGTAATAATAAATACGAATTAGAACGAAGAGAAGGAGAAATAATTAGACAGACAGAAAATTGTGTTAATATAAGAATAGCAGGAAGGACAATAAGAGAATATTATGTAGATAAAAAAGACGAAATAATTAAACAACAAAAATTATATCAACATTTAAATCAAGAAAAAGTCAAAAATACGAAAAAGAAATACAGAGATAACAATAAAGAAAAAGCAAAAAATTGGAGGGAAGAAAATAAAGAAGAACTAAAAAGAAAAAATAAAGAATGGAGAGAAAAAAATAAAATAAAAGTTGAATGCGGGTGTGGTTCGTTTTATTTAGAAAATGATAAATCTCACCATTTTATGACACAAAAGCATATTGATTTCGCAAATATGTATATAGGTCTAAAATCATTTGGGTTTTAAATGTTGTTAGATATTATTTTTTTTGCTTAATATACGAATATGTCAGGTTCTTCATTCAAATCGCTCTTAGGCTTGTCTGAAATTGCGGTTGATAGTCTGGATATAGCCAACCTGGATTTAACGAACACAAACATAGTGGGCTTATACACAGATAGGGTGCCAGAAGATGCTGACCCCGTAAATCTTTATTTTACTAACGGCCGATTTGATGCGAGGTTGGCTTTAAAATCTACGGCCGACTTAAAAGAAGGCACTAATCTATACTATACTGATGGTAGGTTTGATGCGCGACTAACCACTAAATCAACCACTAACCTAGCCGAAGGCACTAATTTATATTATACTAATGCTAGGTTTGACACTCAATTAGCAACAAAGAGCACAACCAACTTAACCGAAGGAACTAACTTATACTACACCACAGCAAGGGTTAATACAGATTTTGACACAAGGATAGCAACTAAATCAATAGATGCTTTAAGTGATGTAATCATAACAGGCACCCCCGCCGATAACCAACTGCTCATTTACAGCACTGGGCAATGGAGAAATGTTGCTTCACCTTTTCTTAGATTGGATGGTCTCGCTATGATGATAGGGGATTTAAATATGGGAGGTTTTAATGTAACAAATGTCGGTAATGTTGATGGTATTGATGTTTCGGCTCTTGATAGTTCTGTGGTTAAACTAACAGGAGACCAGACTATAACAGGAAACAAAACATTTACTACTTATGTGGCCGTAAAAGACTCAAATCCATTAAACACAGGTAAGTTATTCTTCAATTACAACAATAATATGGGTTCTATTTATTCGTCGGATGCGGGTGGAGCCACGGGCTATCCACTAACTATTGTAGGCTCGTCCATACTTTTTGCTCCAACAACAGGGGGTGGGATAACATTGGCGAGCAATGTTTTAAATTTTAACAGCACAACAGCAATCAGCGGACTTCCAGCCCCATTCTATGACGGCGATGCTTCAACAAAAGCATATACCGACACCAAACTAGCAAAGGACGGAACAACGGCTATGACGGGCAGTTTAAGTATGGGAGGATTTAACATAACAAATGTTGGTAATTTTGACAACATTGATGTATCCACCCTTGATACTTCTGTGGTCAAACTAACAGGAGACCAAACCATAGCTGGTATTAAGACATTTAGCAGTATAATAAATGCGAGTGCGGGGATTGATATGAAAAGTCAAAGCATAACAAATGTTAATCTTGTTGATGGTATCGATGTTTCTGCCCTTGACGGCTCCGCCGTTAAACTAACAGGAGACCAGACCATAGCAGGGAATAAAAAATTTACTTCAACAATAGAAGTGCGGGGTGCCACAGCTCCAACCGCTTTTGATGGTATCGGTATTGCCTTTGATACGGCGACAAATATAGGAATGATTGCCGCACAAAAAATAGCAACTGCGAGTTGGTATCCGATACAAATAACTGGTTCGTATGTTGAGTTATATTCGGGTAATACTTTAATTATAACCGCAACAGGCACTACACTATCTTTGAATAACAACAAAATAACAAACTTAGCCACACCATCAGCAACAACGGACGGAGCAAACAAAAGTTATGTAGATATATTAGACGGGCAAAATGTGAAACTAACTGGAAACCAAACCATAGCAGGAATTAAGACATATAGTAGTGGTGTTGAAATAACGGGAAATTCAATCAATTCAACAACAAAGGGCACATTTATCGTTTTCAATTCTACCAGTAATATCGGGTCAATTGCTAGTTTGGATATGAAAACAGCGACATATTACAACTTTGAAATTTCTGCCAAAAAAATAAGTTTCATTATTGACGGGACGATAGTCGGTTGGGTAAATGCTTCGGGGCTAGATTGTAATAGTAGCAAAATAGCGAACCTTGGAACTCCGACATTAGCAACGGACGGAGCGACAAAAGGGTATGCGGACACATTGGACGGGCAAAATGTAAAACTAACAGGCGACCAAACCATAACAGGAATTAAGATATTTAATGGAACAAGAAATGATGTAAAAGCACTGACCTTATTAAGCCAAGCCGATTTTAATAATGTGGATATCACAAATGGCGGAAATATAACATATAATGGGGCGAGGATATTAAACCAAAATGGAGGTGATATATTCTTTTCACAGACGACTGGTGATTATCAGTATTTTTTATTTACTCTAAATACCGCTACAAGTGGAACAGCTAACCAACGAGGTTATGTATTTACGAATGTAGCGTCTGATGTAAAAGGAGCAGGACTTTATATTTCAAAACTTTTGGATAATAAAAGTGCTTCGTCTGACATTGTCCGTTTTAACAATGCTGGGGGTATGCGGTTTTATGGTGCCTTAGATATGAACTCAAACAATATAACAAATGGCGGAACAATAACGGGAACTACATTAACGGCGACTGCGGGTATATCAACAACAACCGCAACCGCAAGTGGATTAATAACGGCAGATGGCGGTTGTAAGTTATCTATTCAAAATAAAACTGACGGAGGAAATGGGCAAGGTATATTTATGTGGGATACAGACAACTCAGGATGGGGTATTTATATGGCGCAACCTGGGGCTGGTAAATCACTGTCTGGAGGAACAGCGGTGGCAGGCAACGATATTTCAGGCTTTGCTGTAAGATTTAGGAGTGGTAATGCTTCGGCGGATGGTTTTGTGTGGGAAAATTCAGCAGACCAATTGTTAATGTCATTAAACGGGGCAAACGGGACTTTATGGACGAAAGGATTAATAACGGCGAGTGCGGGTATATCAACAACTACGATCACAGCGAGTGGATTAATAACGGCAAATGCGGGTATATCAACGACGACATTAACAACAAGCGACAATATAGTAGTAGGTGCTGGAAAAAGTGTTTTCATTGATAGAAATGCCTTGGCCAACAATAAACTGGTTTTATGGGATGGAGGAACATCATCAACGACCGCTTTTCTTGGATTTGGTGTTGCTAGTAATACATTGATTTATAATGTTAATTCTGCCGATAGCCACGTATTTTATCATAGTGCGGCGACAGAATTATTTAGAATTAACAACACAGCAATCACTGCTTCAAAGGCAATAACGGCAAATGCGGGGATTACATATTCTGGGGTGCTAACAACGGCATCGGCAACAACTAATGGGGCAAAAATAGCAATTCAAGGACAAACAGACGGGGGTAGTAGCAGCGGAATATTTGTATGGGATGCTACTGACCCAAACTGGGGGATTTATATGTCTCAGTCTGGGACAAATAAAACATTAAGTGGAACAGGAACAGCACCAGCAGGAGGAGGCGGAGGATTAACTTCTTATGCTATTAGATTTAGAGTTAATGGTTCTTCAACGAGTGGGTTCATATGGGAGAATAATTCAAATACTGCTTTAATGTCATTAAGAGCGAGCGATGGTCAGTTGTGGGTATTGTCTAATCCAATTCAATATTCAGACAGGAGAAAAAAAGAAGATATAAATGAATGTTTAGGCTTAGATTTTATTAATAAGTTAAATCCAGTCTGCTATCGTATGATTGACGACAACAAGAAATGTAGGACTGGTTTAATAGCACAGGAATTAGAAGACGTATTACAAGAAATGGATATATTAGATTTTGGCGGATTTATAAAAGAAAAAATTATGGTTCCGTGTCCAAAGCAAAGAGCGGAATACGAATTGAAGGGTGTAAGTATCAATCCAGAAGATGTTAAATGTGTTGATAGTGGTGATGTCGGTTATGGCATAGGTTATTCCGAGTTTATCGCCCCGTTAATTAAGGCGGTTCAACAATTATCAGAAAAGGTAGTTAATTTAGAAAAAGAAAATAAAACTTTACTTAATATATTACAAGACCAAACCAACCAATTAGCAGAAATACGAGCAGTTTTATTTCCTTCTAATGCCCCCTAGATTACACCCCCCACCAATCATAGAAGTAGATGGAGGCGAACTCACACCCGAACTCAAAAACCGTGTGCTAGATGTTCAAATTAAGCAGGAAGAAAAAAAATTAGACCACGAATACGAGGACAGCTGGGATTGCTGTTTGACTAAGCGAAAAACAGACAGCAGACTTATTAAATACTTATTTCAAATGGGTATCATTATCGCCATCATCACCCTTTGTATCGTAAGGTTGTCTGAAAAGAACTTACCGTGCGAGACAGCCAACACTTATGTGGGTATTTTAACACTATTAATAGGCATTTGCCTTCCTTCCCTTCTAGTTCAAAGAAATGAGCATTCATATATTTGAGTTTTATACCAAGAGCTATCACCAGCACAGATTAGCGGAATAGCTTCATCAAAACTAACACACCAATCGCTGAAAGGCTTATACACACATTTAAATTTGGTTTCTATTCCTTTTTGAATACACCACACACAACTTTCATTTTTTTTATCGCTTACCCGTGAATAGAAATCACAAGCAGTCCGAGCAGAAATATTAATTAATAAAAAGTTTATAAATGTAAATATAGAGGGCATCGCAAATGACTGACTATAAATTCCAGAAGATTATTTTTCTGAGTAATGATTTTCCAGGAGGTGCGGGCGGTAGCAAAACATTTGATAAAACCATTAAATTGAACTTTACCCCAACTAGAATGAATGTTAAGTATATCCACTATATGAATGATATGACTGAAACGAAAACAAAAATCCTTCATATGGACCGAATTGGGATTATTGGCACATTCGCTGATAGCAACACTGCGAACATTTCCAATCTTAGCTACAACTTGGGTATTATTAATTGGACCGACGGGCAATACAGTTTTAGAGTGCTTAAAACGGACAATGGTAGCATTGAGACTGACCTGCTAGCTGGAAGAATTGTTATTTGTTTGGAATTTCTAGCGTAGGGGCCTGCTCCCCCTACAACCCCGCTGTTGTGGTAAGCGATTAAAACAAAAATATTTTTTTCTATATATAGTTTTTTGAGGTCGTAGGAGGTTTTTTGAAAAAAAAGCTCTTACAATGGAAAAAATTAACGATATACGAGTTAGACCAGTCAAGCAAAACGGAGATGGTGAAAAACTCGCCAAGGGATACAAGTTATTTGAGGAGCCTTATTCTAACATATTTTTGCTTGCCAGAAAAAAATCTGGGAAGACAACAGCACTGTTTGAAATCCTGAAACGAACGACGGATAAAAAGACCCGTATTGTTATTATTGCCAGCACGATACACAAAGACCACATCTACAAAGAAATGGTTAAGCACTTCAAGAAGAAGGGAAACCCAATGGCTATATACACATATTTGAAAACGGACGGATACAGTGTGATTGATTATGAGTTAGACAAGCTGAATAAACCTGACGAGGAGCAAGAAGAAGGCGAAATTGTTCAGGACGGGAAGGATGAAGTAGAAAAGCCGAAGTTTCTTTATTTTGGTAAAGAAGAAAAGAAGAAACAGGAGGGAGGCGAAAACCCACCGAGGCCGAGCAAATACATAACACCAGAAGTCGTGTTCGTGTTAGATGATTTGGGTAGCGGGCTCAGAGATAAATCAGTAAGCGACCTACTTAAAAAAAATAGACACTACAAGTCAAAGGTGATTATGAGCTCGCAGTATTTGAACGATTTGAAACCTGAGGCGATTAAACAGCTTGACTACCTTCTTATTTTTCCTGGTCAGAGTGTTGATAAAATTGAACTTGTATATAAACATTTAGACCTCGGCTACGACCTTGAATACTTTATTGAAAAATATCACGAGGCTACCAAAGAACGATTTAACTTTTTGTATGTTGATGCTGTATCGGACGAACTGAGGCAAAATTTCAACAAAAGGTTTTTGTAATTTTAATATTTATTTTTTTCTATACAATATATACATGCCAACATCACCAGTTATTATTTCAAGTCCATCAGGTTACAATATCAGCTACAATCCTTCAATGCCACAATCAGGAGGACGAAAGAAGAATGGAAAAAAGAAACAAACAGGAGGCAAAGTTAATTGGGCGAAAGTCGGAAAAGCGATAGTGGATGCTAATAGGTTTATCAAGAAGAACCAATTGATTTCAAGGGGTGCTACTTTTCTGAGCGATGTAGGAGTTTCTTATGCTGACCGTGTAGCAAAGGCCGCGATGAAGCAAGGATACGGCAAGCAACGAGGTGGAGCAGTCAAGTTTCGGTAAGGACAAGCCACTCAAATAAAAAACTAAACCTTCTATTATTTTTTTTACTAATAATATACAACCAGTAGTAATGCGAAGTAAGCCAAAGAAGAAACGCGGTAAACAAAGACCGCCGAGGATATACAGAGCCCAAGATGGCAGACCTTATATCAAAGTGGGGGGCAAACGAGCATATCTCAACTTTGGCGAGAAAACGAATGACCTTTCAACACTTCAAATCGTTAAACTGTTTTTGAAATATATGAACAAACGCAAACGGCGGGGTCGTGCAAAAGAGCGAATTGTTAAGTCCGAATTCAATCGTCTTGAACACGAGAACCGCAACCAGATACAAAACAACCTGCTGAAAAAATATGAACTAATACACGAGCAGGAAGAAAAGGAAAAGAAGTTAAGAGAACAGGCAGAAGATGAGAAGAAAAGAATGGAGAGGAAGGAGAATGCGGAAATGAAAGAAAGACAAGAAGAATTAATAAGGGAGGCGAACAGAGAGCAAAAACTTATAGAGGATGTAAAATTTGAACAAGATAGAAAAAACAATTTAATGCTATTACCGCCTTTCCAACCTCAATACATACAAGCACCACCACAAGCACCACCACAAGCACCACCACAAGCACCACAATTAGGACCACCACAAGCACCACAACTAGGACCACCACAAGCACCACCCCAAGCACCACAATTAGGACCACAACAAGCACCACCACAAGCACCAGAAGAAAAGCAGATGCCATTGAAAACAAAAGAAGAGAAAAAGGCTGAAAAGGAATTAAAAGAAAAATACATTGAATTAATGAAGAAAGCGGGCTTTACAACTAAATTTATTAAAGGTTTGAGCAAAACAGAATTTATCAAACTTGGCACTGGAATAAAAAAAGCAATAGCCGATGCCCAATCAGCAGATGAGCAGAAAGAACTGGCTGAACAATATAAAAAAGAATTAGAACAAGAAAAAAAACTAGCGGAGGCCAAAGCGAAACACTTTGAAATTAAAGATAAAATATCATACATATCCGCAGGTTTAAGAAATGATTACAAGTATCCAAAATTGGACATACCCAAAACTTTGGGCCCTGCTTTGGAAAAAGAAATGAAAGCTCGGGGCAAACCACCGCCAAAAAAAGTTAAAGGAAAACACACGACTGCGGGTATGGCACAAGTTATAGTAGATGAAGGTATTGATTTAGGAATAGACCAGAATGAAATGAGAAAGAAATTAGCCGATTATTTGGGAATAAACCAAGCTGGTGCTGGGGCAAAAACGATGGAGGAATTAATCCACAAACTTTTAACGATAGCAAAAATTAAGAAATATTTGAAGAAGGGCAAATACAGAAAAAAAATGAAGAAGAAGGATTATGTAAGTAGCTTAGTAACTGAAATGAGAAGCGACCCAAACATTAAAAATCAAGTTTCAAATACTCTCGGTATTCAACCAACCGAGGAACAGCCAACAGAAGTTCAACCGCCAGCCCAAACACCCGATACCACCACCGACACAACACCAGAACCCACCACCGACACAACACCAGAACCCACCACCGACACAACACCAGAACCCACCACCGACACAACACCAGAACCCACCACCGACACAACACCCGAAATCGTGGGAGGAGGCCCCTACCGAGGGCTAATGACGGACGAAATAGACAACATTATGAAAAAGCACGATTGGTATATCGGCACTGTAGCCAGCGACGAAATAAACAAACTTAAACCAGAAAAAAGAAAGAAGTATGGTTTTATAATGAACTTGGATAAGTCTAGCCAACCAGGCTCACATTGGATTGCTGTTTACTGCTCATTAGATGGCGATAGAAGTATAGAGATATATGACCCGCTCGCACTGTATAAACCAACCGAGCTATTTCTACACCAAATGAAACAACTTATAGACAAGAGTAAGCCGAGCACATACCTGCTTATGAAGGTTAATCAAGTTAAAAACCAAAGCAACGCAACAGATACCTGCGGATGGCATAGTATGAGGTTTTTGTTAGAGCGGGCGAAAGGTAATAGGTTCAAATTCGCCAGCGGATGGACTGATTTGAAGGAAAAAGAAGCTGAGGACCTGAAAACACAGAATGGGTATGGCTTTGACACATATATATGAATTATGTATTAAAGAAAAAAGAATATAAAAGAATACAAAAGAATATGCCCGACTACAAACAAGGAAAGATTTATTCAATCAGGTCTCACCAGACAGACGAAATTTATATTGGTTCAACAACTCAAACATTAGCACAGAGAATTGCTAAGCATAGAATAAATTACAAAAGTTGGAAGAATGGAAAGTCAAAATATACATCGTCTTTTGAAATTATTAAATATGATGATGCCTACATTGAATTAGTTGAATTATTTCCGTGTGGTAATAAAATGGAATTACTTAAACAAGAAGGTAATCATATTAGAAACCTAGATTGTGTGAATAGACATATTGCGGGAAGGGAAAAGGTAGAATACTACCAAGAAAATAAAACTGAAATATTGGGAAAAAAATAATTACTATAAAGAACAAAGAAGAACAGAGTTATGTGAAAAACAAAAGAAATATTATTTAGAACATAAAAAAGAAAAAAGTGAGTATGACAAAAAATATAGATGTAAAAATAAAGGTAAAGAAAAAGAGAGACGACAAAGAAAATACATTTGTGAGTGTGGTGTTGAATTGACTATTTGTAAAAGAAATAGACATAATAAAACACAAAATCACATAAATAATTTATATAGTTTTGAAGATGTCCAAAAATTATTTGTGGATTACCGTGGTGGGCGAAGTAGTAACATTTACTATGTCAATAGCAAAAATAGGATAAACGGCACGGACAGCGATTTTACTCACTCCATTGATATGAAATCGCTAGACAATCCAACACATTGTAAAATTTTACATATCTATGTGCCTAAATCGTATTATTCTGTTTCTTCGCCATACAATACTTTTACACTTAGTGAAGATGGATTTGAGGCGCTAATTACGATACCAGAGGGCAACTACACAATGAACAACTTAAAAAATAAACTGGCCGAGGTTCTAACCGCAGATAGCCCCAATGACTACACATATACAATAACAAGCAACAATACCAATACCGACCCAGAAGACGGCAAGCTATTATTTACCGTAGCGAATAACGGAGGCATCCAACCGCGGTTTATATTTGACACCGAAACTCGCATTCACGAAGTAATGGGTTTTGACCGCGACTCAACATATTTCTTTGCTAATAATACCATTAGGTCCCCAAATGTCATAATCTTGACTGGCGAAAAGACTTTATATCTTCAAAGCGACCTCGTTGGTGAAGGCGATAACCACGTGCTCCAAGAAATATACACGGCGAATGAAATCCCGTTCGGCTCTGTTATCTATGACGGCTCGGGCAGTGAATACGGAAAAAGATTGTCTACTAGTTCAAGCAATGTGTATCGTTTTTACTTGACTGATGAAAACGACCAACCAGTTAATCTCAACGGTTTGGGTATTGTAATGACATTGTTGATTTACCGCGAGACGAATTATTTTAATTTATTTACATCATTTTTCAATCTGCTTAAATCAAGGTAATTAATTAATTTATTTTTTTTCTCATATTAAAATATAGGACAACCGAAAAAAGAACTTACACAAAATGCCTACACAACACGGAGGCGAACTAGATTTCAGCAGGACTGACTACGTCAGTGCTTCTTATCGCTTGAATAAGCTTACCCCTCGTGAGGGTTCTATTACTGTCACTGTGAGCACCGCAGGAGGACAGGAAAGCAACTTTGACCTTATCAGCCGTCCGTTTAACTTGGCTCGCTCTGTTTTGAGTTTTAATTATGCCCCAGATGCGAAGGCGGCGAACTACAATAAATGCGTTATGGACTGTCTGGCACCAATTAGACAAATTCAATTGATTACGAGAGGTGGTGTTTATCTGTGCGACATTAATGAAGTCGGAAATATCACCAAGATGATTTGGAAACCCGAAACTTCCATTGATGATTTACTTGCTTTGGAAAACCACGACAATGGAAGTGGAGCTGGTTGTATGCTTCAAAAGTGTAATGCTACAACTACATTTCAACCCGCCAGTGATGCTACAAGGTTGGCTGCCTTACAAACAGCATTGACCGCTTCGGCAGTAGCAGGAAATGCGGCGGGACAAATTGATGCGGGAATTGATGTCGCTAAGGCTCAGGTTCAGGCCGCCTTAAAGGCTTGGATGGCACAACCCTCCACAAATGCCCGCCGACACGATGATGCCCTTATCGCGAATGAGACTGGCACGAGTAAGTTCGTTAATGTTGCTTTTAATGAGGCTAAGTATTTTTCAGCTGGAACTATTAACAATGCCAGCCCAAGTGTTAATGTTAAGATTAATCTTGGAATGCTTTACAATACTATTTTCGCTCTGGATAAAACTATTATGTTTCCAGAAATTTTGACTATGCGGATTGTTTGGCAACAGACACCCAAAATCTTTTATTATAACAATGATGCTCTTTCTACTGGTGGAGGCACTGTTGCGGTAGCTGATTCAAATGTTACTATTACTAATCTCAGCCTGTTCTTAGCAGTTGAAACTAACCCCGATGTCGTTCAATCAATTCAACAGAAGATTATGAGCCCCGAAGGTATGAGCTTCAACATTGATTATTCTTATTTGTATAAAAATACCGTCGGAGTGGCTTCAACTTCTCAAAATGTTATCCTTAGATTTGATAGAGGCCACGGACGGCGAATTAAGAAAATTTATCACTCTGTTTTCAATACAACCGAAAATAAGAACACTGCCTACGACAATAGCAACCTGCTCGGCTCAAAGGTTCAAACTTTTTATACCACACTAGACGGAGCACGACTTCAAGAATTCAATGTTGATTGTCAAACTGGAAAACTAGAAGACTATATGTATCTTAAACCAAAGTTGGAAGGCTCTTCTTTGATGAATAGCAATGTTTATCAATACAACTGGGTTTGGTGCGATAGCTTTGACAATACTCGCCCTCTGTGGAGCAAGGACCAAAACGAAATCAGTGGACTATCCCTAGACACCGAGCGACGATGGGAGTTTATTGCTACCACTGCGAATATTGCGGCCAATCATTACACATTTGTCGTAACTCAGCAAGAAGTAAATGTCAGGAACGGCACCATTACCAGAAACTAAACCCCAAGTAATTAATTTTTGATAGATTATTTATTTTTTTGTTAATATACCTACAATGAGCCACCAAAGAAATTTGATAGCACAAGACCCTGACGGAGATTTCATTAATGTCAAAGTCGGATATGACGGCAATGTTGAAACCAATAGTATGAAAACCGCTTTCGGCGAAGCATTGGTCGGTCAATTAACACCAGTATTACAAGAGATTTTCCCATACACTATCAATACACGAATATGGACAACAGCTCAAACTGATGCTACCATTTCATTTAATGCGAATATGGCCGAACTTAAAACAGATGTGAAGACGACCGCGAATGCTGTATTGACGAGTAAAAAAAGAATTAAATACAGAACGGGTATGGGAGTTCTAACACGATTTACTGCTTTATGGACTACTGATGAAACGAAAGACTACAATTCATATATTGGCATAGGTGAAAGTGATTTTACTAATGGCTTCTATTTTTACAAAATAAGAGCGACTGGTATGAATATTGCTAGTGTTAAAGGTGGGGTGCCGACACTTATTCCCCAAGCGACCTGGGATGACCCTTGTGATGGAACCAAAATTATGCCTATCATAGATTGGACCAAAGGGAATGTATTCCAGATTAAATTTCAATATCTTGGCTTTGGTGCTATAAGGTTCTACATAGAAAACCCATCAAGTGGAGAATTTCAGCTGGTTCATACAACTAGGTATGCGAATGCGAATGTGGGTGTTAGTCTTTCAAATACAACCCTACCTTTTTCAGCTTGTATTAGAAATTATGGAACTGGTAATGCTAATCAAACATTGAAAACAGCCAGTTGTAGTATGTTTATTGAGGGCACTAACACTATTAATTCAAGCATATCAAACGAAGCGGAAGGAAGTGAGCCAGCTAGCACAACGGAAAGCCCAATTATTAGCATAAAAAATAAAACAACTTTTAATGCTGTGACCAATTATTCAATTGTTTATCCATCTCTCGTGAGCATATCAAACGAAGACAGCAAAGTTAATATAGTGCGAATTGTGAAAACGACTGGGGCACTTACGGCTGAGAACTTTGCGGATATTGATACAAAAACTTCAATGGTATCAAAGGACACCGCTGCGACTGCTCTTGGTGGTGCCACTATAACGGATGTCATTCTAAAACTGTATGTTAATGCTACTTCTAGCCAGCTTATTGACCTGCGAACTTACGACATACAACTCTCTCCTGGTGAAAATCTAACATTTTTACAAAAGTCTGTATCAACTGTCGCAAATGGAGGAAATGTGAGTGTTATCGTTAATTTCTTAGAAGACCAGTAATAATTATTTTTGTAATAATTTTTTCTAATATAATAATATAGTAATATGTATCGTCGTAAGTTGTACATCGTTGGAGGTAGGCGGTTTCTAACAAAAGCATCTATCAAATCCCACATAAGAAGAATGATAAGCAAATATGCTGACGGAGAAGGACTAAACCCAGAAGATAGCAATTTCGTGCGAGACCTAATAACTCATCACCCTTGTCTAAAAAATGGCATCATTGATGTTGAAAGTAATTTGACCACTGGGAGAAAACACTTTCGTGTAGATGGTAAGCCGTTTTCGTGGAATTGCTGTGTTGACCTTATAGGCCTTAGCAAATTAAAAAAAATGGCGAGAGTGATAAAAGAAGCGAGCAGAAATACAATAAGACCGCAAATACAAGAATATCTTGACATCGTGGCTATTGATGTATTCGTAGAACCACGATACATATGCGAAATAAGTGGTGATATATATGAGCGGGTTGATGTCCATGTAGACCACCACTTTGACATCATACAATTCAAAGACATCCTTCAACAATATCTTGAAGTAAATAGAGAATTAGAAGTTGAAGACGGTTTATTGAAAGAACCGCATTTTACCAAATTTAGCGACTTCCACAAACAGAAAGCAATACTGCGAATTATAAAAAAAGAAATAAATATAAGAGGTAAAATGTATCTCTTACGGTAAATACCTTTTCAATTCGTCTTTATTTTGGACCCAAGGCTGACGGACCAACCATTCAATGTATGGCTTATCAATCTTTGCGATGTCTTCTATTTTTTTGCCTTTGTATTTGCCGAAGTGAAATGTGTCTTTGGGTTGAGCATTTCTCATTTCTTCAATCGCTTTAATTTCGTCGTGGATTACCTTTTGGACATCTTCCAACGAGAAGGATTTTTTTTCACCTTCAATGGAAAGTTTTTGGAACTTCTCGCACAGTCTAGTGAGGGCTGACATAGTAGGTGGGTGTATATAGTAGGCAGGAAAAAAAATTAAATAATTAATAATATACGCAATGTCTGAGTGGATTAAGTTTGTTAAGGCTTACTCTGCTAAGCATAACATAACCTATGGTGAAGCATTGAAAAAGGCTGGTAAGGCATACAGGAAACAGAAGGGAGGTAGTGCGGATTTATCAGAGGATGTATATTTGTCTTCGTCGGATAGAAAAGGTGCGGACGGATGGAAGCCAGTCGCTAGCAAAGAGAAATCAACAGTGTATGAAAAAGATGGTAAGGCGATTGTAGCATTTAGGGGTTCAGTAGATAAGCGGGACCTGCTAACCGATGTCGCATTAGTAAAGGGAGTATTGAAAAGAACTCCAAGATATAAAGAAGAGCAGAAGTTGGTTAATGAAGTCATAAAGAAATATGGTAAAGAAAATGTGGAGCTCACTGGGCATTCGTTAGGTGGCACGATAGCAAAAGACCTGAGCCGACAGACTGGGGTAAGGGCGACCATATACAACAAAGGCAGTAGCACGAAGGACCTAATTGAAGGAGTGATTGACCGAGTGGCGGTGAGGGTAAATCCAAAAGGTAAAAGGGCAAAGACCGCGAAGCTAACGACAAACTACCGAACAGCATTTGACCCCGTATCGTTAATGGGTGCTACGGCTGTAAATACCAAGTTAGTCAAACCAAAAAAAGGAATTCATACGATAAGAAGCTTCAAGGGCAAAGGAGCCAAAAAATTTATTTATGACTTTCATAACTCGTTTGATAGTCCAATATCGTTCAAGCAGGTGGCACGACTTAAAGCGACATATAACAAATTCATTGACAGTAGGTCTAGATTTATCCACACTGGTGTTGTTCGGCCTTGTGAGCAGTGGATGGTAGATGAGAATGTCGGCTGGATGTCAGCATACGGTTTCTTGTCTGGTATCGTTTTTTTTCTATCAAATTTCTGCTCAATATCGTCAATCGTAATGAATATATGTTCTTTGGTGTCCCTAGTAATAGTGTGAATATCACCGTTATGGACAACCTTCGTATTACAACGAAACACAACCTGATGACCTGTTTTAAGTTGTTTATTTTGTAGCATTTTGTTATTGCTTTCATTAACATTGTTGTTAGAGTGGTGTAATATTAAAGGTGGATTTTTGTCAGTCGGTTTAGGGTGTGGCTTAACTTGCTTATTGAGAGCATCTAATTCTTCAAGTGTTAGTATATCAGGTAGGCAGTCTTTTGCTTTATGTTGGCTAAGCTCATTACCGCCGACCTTGTAATAGTCTTCTACCTTATTTAAGATAGATTGTAGAACTAGGTCTTTGGCCTGTCTGTAATTTGTATCAAGATTTATTTTTGTAAATAGCTTGAAAGTTTTTGACTTGTGGAATGGTTCGGATGTTGGGTCTGGGCAAGGAAGCTGTGCTAAGTGGCCAAACAGAATAATAGATACACCGCCGAATGGTCTGTTGATTTTAGTGTATTTTCTGAGCATATGGTCCAGACTTTCTAAATTCTTGGATGTAAGCATAGAAACTTCATCAATGGTTATTCGGTGATTAATTGCTTCTTCGCCAACTGGTATCGGTAGCGGTAGTCTATGATATAGCATTGTTAGTATTTTTTGGAGTGTATATTCAGAATTAATAACTTGGCGGGCATTATGTGTCATAGCGGTTGATAAAGTCTTTTTGTCTTTGAAATGGGTGTTAGTGTATTTTGACGGCTGACCAGTTAGGTATTTAATCATTTCAGATTTACCCGTTCCAGCTTTGCCGTGAATGAGCAATAATTCTTGTTCGGGTAAAGGTTTATATTCGTCTTTGGTGCTATAATCTGGAAGCTCTGTATCTTCAAAGGCGGAGAACTCTGGATATTGTTTATGTGGTGTTTCTAAGAATTTTTGTAATGGTAGTGTGTCTTTGAAACCGCTGTGTCGCTGGTATGTTATCCGTGGTTCGCCATTTATGTAGGAAACGAAGCAAGTCATATTTAGCTGTGGGGCGATGAACTCGTCTTGTTCTTTAACCTCGGGGCGAAATTCTTTTCCTGTTTTCATATATTCGCCTTCGTATGCGATACTGTCTGTATTAGAATATAGTAAAGTCCGCCCAGTATTTACAAGCTTTAACATTTGGTTATGAAGAACTATTTTTTGGTATGCTAGCACATAGCCAGTTAAATGAGACATTTGAAATATATTGTCTGTTTGGTTTGTGTCTTGATATGTGTAAATCATTCGCTCTGGTAGTAGGTCGTTGCCCATTTCGGCGTACCTTTCTTTGTCGTATTTAACTCGTTTCAGGAACAATAACCTATATCCTTTTTCTTTCATCATAAAATGTATTCGCTCGTTGTATGTTTTTGAAATGGTAGATACTTGCTGAGTTCGGTGTATGTTCTTGTTCAAAGAGCCTACCAGTAAGTTAGTTGCTTTGGCTAATGTGTCGTGTTCATAGCCAGGCTTATCAAAGTAGTAATCTTGCATATTTGTTATGTGTTCTGTGAAGGTTTTGAATGGGTTAAAGTGGTCGTCTGCTACATATAACCTCTTAATAAATATCTTAACTCCTTGGTCAAACATATACAATAATGCGGGTATGGGTTGGCATTGTGTTCCTTTTGTGGTGCAGCCGTTGAAGAAGGTTGGCACGGTGAGGTGCTTCTGGTCGTAATCAAAAACAGCATAACAGTGTAGAGGCTTTATCTTATTGTAGTATTCTTGTGTCATATTTTGGTTTATGTTAATTATGTTGCGAGGAGCTGTTGGATATTCATTGAAGTAAGAAGACATTTCACCCATATTACCTAACGAAGCATTTGTATAAACTTTTACCATATCAATCTGATGTATCATTTTGGGGCTTTTGGTGTGATGATTAAAGATATGATGAAACGGTATTTGACCAGATTTTACGTGTCGTAATATATTGGGTTCAGTAATTTGTGTATGGAACTTAGGTTTATGTTTTTCTATGAGACACTCTATAAATAACTGTTTGAAGTATGATGGCAATGACCACGCGGTGGTATCCTTAGGAACGAATGATGCGTGTTTGAAACGGTCTAAGCATTTATAGTTTAGTTTGTTTTCTTTATCTACTATTCCAATAATGTTTCCAGAATGGTCCATCATTGAATAACACTCCTTATGTTGTAGGTCAAGTTTAGTTTGTATATTGTTGAGTTCTTCCTGTGATATCCATTTGTTCTCGTATTGGTTCGTAGATAGTTTCACATTGCTGGCTTCGTGGTTAGTAGCATATTGGGGTCGTGGCTCTGGTATGTTTTCATTAATATCGTATAATAGTTCAATTGACTTAATGTGTTGGATACAAATGTCTTTTTGTTTTCCTTGTATTAATGTGGCGTGATAATCGCTACATCTGATTATTATCTGTTTTGGGTATTGTTTGGTAGATGCTCGCCACAGTATATTCATACCATCAAATACATAAATCCTACATCGGATAAAGTCTTCCATTTCTGTTAGGTCCTTTTCTGTCGCATATTTGATATCCTTGAAGCGGTCTATTATCACACTGTCTCGTTTTCGTTTTCTATTGTTTGGGTTTGGAAAGTCTTTCATAATACATTCTAGCACACAGTTTATTTCACCCTGTGCCATTGGTATGACAGCATTATTTAGCGGATTAACTTGGTCAATTGTAATAACTTTAAGGTCTTTGTCTTCTCTTTGTTCGTAAAACCTTGCTTGCAGTTCCACAAAGTTTCTAACCGCATTGATTGTTCGCTTCAATACATTAGCTTGGTATATTCCTCTGACTGGTCCGTGATATCCTTCATAATCCAGATGGACGAGATAGCTTGTATTTGGGTTTAGCTCTTGGAGGCGAGCTTCCCACCCCTGGGCATATTGTATAACGAGTGAGTTATTTCTACCGACGAGTTCGGGGTGGCCACCTGTTAATCTGTTTATAAGTCGCAGGGCGGTTGGAGTTGTAATGAGATACCATCTTCTTTTGCCTCTTTGTCTGATGTAGTCTCCTCGTTGCTCAATATTGTAGAGCGGAAATAGTTCTGGTTGGTATTGGTCCATTGTAGGATAAATTTTTTGAAAAATAATTATTTAATGCTTTACATATATTATATGGATGTGTTTAGATGTAAAATATTTTACCGATAAAAAAATTGTTGATTAATCTGACTTAGTAAGTCGCTCTTCTAACTCCTGTATCTTCTTTTTGTATTCTTCTATATTTTGTTTGTATTGAACTAACATCTTTGCTTTGGCTCGCCGTTCTTCGTTTAGGCGGTCTTTATTGCGGTAATAGTATGCGAGAGCTTTCTCATTATTCCTTTTTCTCCTTTCGTCTCCTTCGTATATCCTTGGTCGTGGCATCTTATATATATGTAATATTATTTTTATAAATGTAAAATACTAATTTCTTTTAATTTGGTGCTATATTGTTTATTATGTTTGTGTAAATATTTCATCAAACTTACACGGTAATGTAGTATATTTTCTATGTAGTCTTTTCACAAATCTTCATTCAACGATGCTCCATTTAAATACGAATGATGCTCTTTCATATCAAATAAATCTTGAACAGTTTTGTTATTTTTATTCCACACAGATATCAAATGTTTTAATGCTTCCTTCTGCTCTTGTTTCAAATCTGGATTAGCTTCATTTACCCATTTTATGTATTTTTTGAATTTACTTTTACATTGCTTGATTGGGTTTTCGTGTATTTCAGTGTGTTCGGCTAGTCCATCTCGTCTTAATTCTTTATCACATTTGGGGCATTTGACTTTTTCCGCTCCTTGCTTTCTCACTGCTTCTCGTTTCTTTTGTTTTGCTTCTTCACTTAATATCTTTTTCTTATTTTCGTGTATTTCTTTGATATGTTTATTCAAATAACCTCTGCTTAGTTCTTTATCGCATTGTGGTTATTTGATTTTTTCTTTACCTCTTTCTTTGTTGTATTCGTTTTTGTAAGTTTTTTGTTCAGGTGTTAATATTTGTTTGTGTGTTTTCGCATATTCGTTCTGGTATTTTTTACAGCATTCCTTGCAGTAGTTTCTATTAGCATATGAATTCTCAGGAGCTCTTACAACTTTACAATTTCTACATAGCTGTAAGCAATCATTACACATTACATATGTATGTCCTTGTAATGATACCCGTCTGTATCCTTTCTTGTCGCAATATTCATAATTCATTGTTTTTTATAAATAGTATATATATGTATAAATGAAAATTCCCAGAAAACATAATTGAAACCAAACGGCACAAAAAGAAAAAGGTAATTTTTGATTTATGAGTGATAGTGATGAATGTAGCGGGAAATTTTTTTTGGCAGTGGTATTTTTTTGTTTCGGAGAAATTGGCCTTCTTTCCTCCTGACCAAAATTCAACTTTTTGGGCAGGGAGAAAATCTGTTGGTCTATTTTACAGTTTTCGTGTTTTGGTCGCGGGCTCATTTCCTTTTTGCTTTGGTGTGCCTTGAAAAAGTGTCTTGTAGTGGCACCCTATACTACCCGTGTAAAAAATGGGGATTTATGCTGTTATCTCTTTTATATGAACGAATATGGCAAAAATGGCAAACTATGGCAAAATTCAAAACGAAAAGGGGGGGGGAGCCTTTGGATCACACCCCCTTTTCTTTCCCGTTTTTTCACATGAGTACTCACATACATACACATGAGTACTCACATGCATACATGTACATAAACAGTACGTACTACGGTAGTAGATGGAACTTAAAAGAAAATCATGTCTGGTACCTGGCGCGAATTTTCGGGCACTGTGAACTTCACAGGCAGAGGCTTGTTATTTTTGGATCCGATTTTAGATACTGCAAGTGGCAACCGTTGCGAAAAAATTGAGGCAAAGGATAAGTTGACGCAGCCCGGTGCAGCCAACAGCCGCAACAGTATTTATGCGGGGAGCAGATAAAGCGGCATTTATGGGTCGAGTTGGGCCGAGCAAGCCCGGAGGGAGAACCGGCCCGAACCCATAAATAATTCGAATTACTTTAAGTACTACTTTACAGTCAGCTCTATCGAATTTATTACACAAAAGATGTGCCACAAATATTCTGTATTTGCGTCATTTTTGTTAACGTAATTAACTATAATTTTCATTTGATGAGTCACTTTTCAACACCGTAATTATCGCTTTATAGGGTTGCTCCATTTTTGGGTCCTTACAGTAGACGACGAAAAACCAGATTTCTCTGGAGTAATAACGATACCTCTCAGCCTGAAGGAATACCCAAACCCAAACGGTAAAAATTCGTGGTCACCAACCCTAACCAAAAGATGTCTGTGATGTTCTTCCTGATTCTGCTGTCGGTTTCTAGCTTGGTTCGTGGATATTCCCAAGGCGGACCTATTTGCTCCACCACGGACCTCAGTGCAATTACTGGGATGAGGGACAGAACAAGGTCAACGACCAATGGAGGTTGGAAGGTCACCAGTGACATGACCAACTTCACCGCTGGCGGGACTGTCTCCATCACGATCAGTGGTGGGAACGGAAACTTGAAGGGATTTACTTTGCAAGCTTTGAAGGGTAGTGCAGGGAGTGGCTCCTTTGCTACTACTACGGGAACTAAACACCCGACATACGCGGGACCCTGCAAAAATGCTGCTCACTTTCTCACCCACTCCTCAACCGGCCAGTCCTCTTCCCTCACGGTGACGTGGACGGCTCCGTATGACGCCTCGGGCAGCGTGGTATTCTCTGCTATTACTTACTCGGGGAACACATTTTATGTTGCTTCGCCGTTAACACTCGCGGGTACCCCTTCAAGCATACTGATAAACCACTCCTGTTAATATTTATTTTGGCAAAGAGCTTTCGAATATCCACAAAATAAACCAAATTTCGTGAGATTTTATTACCACACTCATGTTTGCTGCTTTCTTTCTCGTAGATCTCTGCGCGTTGTAGGTCGAACGGAACTTTCGATATGCCTTGTTTGTCACACTAGGTGATGGAACCAGCGTTTCAGCCTCGCCCAGCCCAATCAACAACGCTGGTACCCAACTGGCTGTCAGTGCCGTGTCTTATCTGGTCCTCAGCTCCCCCCTCCCCACTTTTAATTATGTTATGGCATCAGAGTAAAAACAAAGAAATGGATAAAATAAGATAAAGTAACAAACTAAACAAACTAATAAATAAAATAAACCAAAAATAGAAATGAAATGAAATAAAACAATGAAAACATTCACAAAGTAAAATAAAAATGAAAACGCATTCACAGAACAATCCAGATTGTAATTCATAAATGAAGTAAGCGAATGCACATGAAAATCTATCAAGCAGATAACATTTATTTGAATACATGTACAATCAAGTAAAATACATAGAACAAAGCAAAGAAATTAAAGGAATGAAAGATTAAATAAGAAAACTGAAAGTCTATTTATTTATTTGTTTATTTAATTTATTTTATTCATTTATTTATTTATTTATTTATTTAAAATTTATTTTTAAATTTATTTGTTTATTTGTTTATTTATTATTTATTTATTGATTCATATATTCTTTTTTATTTGTCACATTCATTCATTCATTCATTCATTCACTCATTGTGGAATCCATTATGGAGTCATTCCTTTGCTTTCTCCGTGTCAGGCGCTTTTGCTCCCTCTTGCAGCCTACTTTTATTAGATGCCCGAGGCTTCTCGTTTCAATTGCGGTCCTCTTTGACTGGTTTCCAGACCTTGTATACGTGACCAGGGGACAGCGAGGTAGCTTGTAGCCAAGCTTTACTCACCTAGCCTTGTTCAAATGCAGGCTGAATGCAGGCTATTGTTTTGTTGATTTTACGCCAGGCTTTTCATAGGTTAACTTCAAGCCTTCGCTGAACTTCAAGCCTTCGCTGTCACCCCCCCCCACCCCCTACCCACCACCACCCCCCGCGGAATGACAGGGAATGTCAAACATGTGAAATGTGAAATTCCTCTACAGTTAGAATCTGTTACCTTCACTTCTATCAGTCTAGTGTGCGTCATGTACAGGCAATATGTGTTTTACTATGATGTCTTATCATACTTCACGACCTATGGAAGCCACCGTCAGTCACGCACACAAAGACGTAGAGACTAAGTTACTATTTCTATTTGATATTAGTAGATTTAATGGCCTGCTGCTTCGAGGTAAATTATTGATTAAATTTATCAGAGTAAAAGAGTAAAGCTGTTAGAACTCAGCTAGTAATCCTAATTAATAGTTAATGTGCCGGCAGTATCGGAGTAACGGTTTCGGTATAGCCATTAAGCTTACTTATGATAGGGCTAGTCATGTTATAGTACTGGAGACATTCAAGCTATCACACTTTCGATCCACATTTATATAAAAAATTTCTTTTATTGCTGCTGTTGACATTCAAGACAACAACAAAAATTAGTTTTTCATTTTTGTGTCAGATTTTCATTTTTGTGACAAAAATTCAAATTTTCAAATTTAACGGTAACATTTCGCGAAAATTTACGATATTTTGCGGACGAATATAGCCGTTAATTTGAAAAATTCAAATTTTCACCCAAAATCAAAATTCCAACCAAAACTGAAATTCCAACCAAAACAGAAAAATCAATTTTTTTTGTTGTCTTGAATGTCAACAGCAATATATATAAGTTATAAAAAAGTTCTATCTTAAAAAGAAGTTTTATGTATTGAAAAGTTCTATCTTATAAAAATGACTGACTTTTCAAAAAAGTTTAACACTTACTCCGGCAAGATTCACATTAGTGTATACAATTCACATTTGTGGATCTAGTTTCAACGAGTCAGCTTCAATAAAAACATCAATACTGTAGGCATCACCCCCCGGATAGCCGGTAAAAAGTACCTTTTCCTGATGACAGGTGCACCAGCTTGTTTTTCAGTATTATTTGTCCGGATTGGACCTGATGCAATTTTATTCCTGGTCTGTTGCCGTTTTCCTTTTTGGCTTCACTGAGCTAATACAACGAGACATCATTCTCATTTTTGAGGACTGTGTTTTGTAGGCATCACCCCCCGGATAGCAGGTAAAAAGTACCTTTTCCTGGTCACGGTGACAGGTGCACCAGCTTGTTTTTCAGTATTGGACCTGATGCAATTTTATTCCTGGTCTGTTGCAGTTTTCCTTTTTGGCTTCACTGAGCTAACTTGAATACAACGAGACATCATTCTCATTCTTGAGGACTGTGTTTGGTTTAATTACCGACTTTTTTTCGAGCTATCGTTGGGGGCATTACAGTTTGGTTGTATTACCGACTTTTTTCGAGCTATCGTTGGGGGCATTACATTTGAAGTCCACATCACTAGGGTGATTTCTTTCTGCTTTGCCACACAGGCAACAGAGTGAATTTTCACTGACCTGTCCGAGGCTCACACGGTGACGTCAGACGAAAACAAATACTCCAACACAGCTCCCTCATAACTCTTTCACAAAACAAATAATTTGATTGGTCTCAAGCAGGTGTCTCGTACCCTCTAGCCCAATCAGTATCTGTGTGCTCACAAGGAGACATCAGATACAAACTCTGTCGTTCTTGCTGTTCTCACACAGAGACCAAGAAGGAGGTGGACAGAAGAGTGAAGGAACACACACAAAACACAAACAAGCATAGGGACAGGAGCACAACACTTTACCCTTCTAGTTTGTGCATTTATCTGCATTATCTCACACATACGTCAGAGTATTTTTGCAAATCTCTGATCGTTTTCTAAAGGTAGGTCTGAGAACCTATCCGACCGACTGTCGACTTCTGTTACAATCCCCGAAGATAGCTCAATAAAAAGTCGTTAATACAACCAGACACAAATCCCCAAAAGAGAATGATGTCTCGTTATATTAGCTCAGTGAAGCCGAAAAGAAAACGGCAACAGACCAAGGTTAAAATGGCATTAGGTCAAATCCGGCCAAACGATATTGAAAATAATGGGAAAAAACTAGGTGCACCTGACACCAGAAAAAGGGTACTTTTTACCGGCTATCCGGGGGGTGATGCCTACAGTACCCCTTCCCGTTTTTATGACGGAAATATGCAATATTTTCGTCATATAATTGCTGATTTCTTTTCTGCACAAACGCTACGGGGTGTCGCAACTAAGTCCATTAACCCACGGATAGACGGTGCAGTGGATATATAAAACGCATACGCCAGACACGAGTCAACTATAAATCTCCAGCCTCGTTTTTGTAAATAAAAACTCCTCCTTCCACACTTGTTGTCCCCCCCGTAACTTAATTCTGAGGCAGTGTGTCAAGAACAAACAGTATTACTATTGCAATAAAAGCAGCGTTATAATTTTTCTCCTTCTCCAAAAACACTTCCGATCAGTAAATACATTGTCTTTTAATAACATACCCTTGTATTCAATCGGTTACCTTAATATAGTACCAGGGGGCCAGACCTAATAACTATATCCAAAGCCGGGGTGAGTGAGCCCGACCATGCGATATGCCGACACAAGTAGAGACGGACCGTGCTGGTATGACGATATTAAGTATATCCAAAGAAAAAAATTTAATATGTCTACTATGAGAACATTTTTTGAGAACATCACCCTGGATACTTGAAGCAGGGTCGTACCAGGAACACCATCGCTAAACTCACAAGCGATCCCCTTATACGGTGTCGTATCCATTTGCCGATTGACCCTCGTACTCATATGTTGCGATAAAAATGCCAAGTAACAACAATGGTATAAAAACATTTTAATAAGACATGATCTGACATGGGCACTATGAGATTAATCCACATGCAGCTTTCAATGTCCGACGCGTGATAAAAGAAAAAAATGTCACTTACTGCCTTCGTCGCCTTGCGCGAACCCCTTTGCCAGGTGGCGGGCCGCCAACAAAAGTCAAGTCAAACTTCGACTCCTCCAGAATGTCCCATATTTTGTTAGGGATGGCGCCCAAAGATAAGTCAAAAGGAATGTCAAGCACTCCTCTCGGCAGTGACTGAATAGTCCACGCAGTGTGGTCTTTGTCTCGAAGGGTAATAGTATCATCCCATGTCTCGAGATTTTTCGCGTCTTTGTACACCGGTAAATATTGTCTAGCTTTTGGATCCTCAACAGGGTCCATGCTTCTCCAAAAATGGAGTACCGGTTGTATCGTTTTTGCTGCTAAGGATCTCTTCGATGTCCGTGCTGCCCGTGTAGTCTGCGGGACCGCCACAGCTCGCATGAGATAAAGATCTGAGAGAGTGTCATCGGCAACATGAGATTCTGCCGGTCTCAACAGATAAAAAGCGTCTCGGACCCACTTGATGGCCGCAATCGCCTCTCCTTCCTTCCATCGCACATGTCGAATGTCCACATTACCCGCGTTCGGGTTAGTGTCCTTCTCCCCTCCTCCTCCATGGACATCCGTCGCTCGCGTCGACCTTGCCACCTTCCTCGGTTGGTCGAAGATGAGATCGTTTTGCGCTCTCCTCCTCTGCGCCTCCGTGAACTTTTCCTTCGTACCGCCGCGGACTATGGGGGCTTTAGACTGAGTCCCCGCCGCGCTTTTGCAGTTTGAGTCTTCCTTACTCTCCTTCTCGGTCTCCTCCTTCTCGGTCTCCTCCTTCTCCGTGACAGGTGCCCGATAGGCATTCTCCTCCTCTAAGGTATCCTCCTTCTGTATAGGCGGTACCTCTTTGAAGTCCTCCTTCATCCGTTTCAACGCCTCCTCAACGGATTCATCCTCAAGTAAGAAGGGGTCATATTTGATCAGCCTTCTAACATTCACAATCTGCACCTTCCCTCTATCCCTGATTTTATAATTCAGAGGTCCCATCTGTTCCATGATCTGGTATGGTCCTTTCCAGTGGGTAAACAGCTTAGAGCTAACCGCCTTAGGGACTTGAGGATGGTACAAGAGTACAATATCCCCAACCTGGAAACGGACTTGATCTAAGTGCGCTTGTCGCACTCCTTGTGCGTCAGTCTTTCTGCGCTCCGCCTCCCTGTGCGCCGCAACTATTTGTTCCGCCTCCATCTTCGCTCTTAGTCTCATCCCGAACAACTCATCCTCATCTGCCCAAGTGTCTTTTGGATGCAGAAGTGAGGTTGGGATATTAGGCTCTCGGCCGTAAACCAATTGATATGGCGAGACTGAGCTCCTGGCTCCTCCTAATGCCGATGAGGGTAGACAGTTCATTGCAAAGGCAAATGAAGGTGCTGCCTCCACCCAGGCTCTCTGATTCTCCTTCTTCATACAGTACATCTTAAGCGAGGCTTTGAGAGGTCTATGTACCCGCTCGATCTTGCCATTCGCTCTCGGGTTATAGGCAGTAACATATTGCCATTTCATCCCGTAGTACTTAGATAGTCTGTCGATGACTTCATTATTAAAGTCAGAACCTCGATCAGAACATATCTTTCTAGGCACTCCGATCTGCGAGACGATCCTATCGATCAGAGCCTCCGCAGTTGTCTTGCCTGTAGCGTCCTTAACAGGAACAACCCAGACATGATTGGTGGCTCGATCTATTGCGGTAAGAAGGTATCTGTACCCTTCTGCCGATTCGGGGAAAGGTCCCACATGATCGATGTGTAAAAATTCAAACATCCCGGCGTGTAACGGGAATGTACCGATCAGGCCAAAGTTCGCCTTCAGCGGTGTCTTTGTGGTTTTGCATGGGATGCATGCGTCCACTTCCCTGTCTATCTCCTCCTTCATCCCTTTCCACCAAAATCGCCTCGCTATGAACCAATGAGTTCTTTGTCGACCCGGATGTGCCAGTAAGGGGCAGTTATGGGCTGCGACATATATAAAGCGCCTCAACTTCTCTGGTACCCAGAGAGTCCATTTGTCAGGCTGTGATGCAAATTTGCCATGCTGGCCCTTGTACCACAATAGCCCATCTCTCCACGCCATCTCCTTCATCTGATCTTTGATCTGTGGAGTCTTTTTAAGCTCATTAGGGTTCTTGTATAACGTTATGAGCTCCTTGAACTCCGGATCCGTCGCCTGTTGCTGCCTCCACGCGGTAGGCGAGGCGATATGAATAGTACCGTCCTCCAACCTTACTCCTACCCTTTCCGGGTCTTCATCAAGCTCGCTTCGATTTTCCTGTGGAGGTTCAGTACAGACCTCAGTCGTCTCCTCCTCTTCTTTTATATTCGCCTTCGCGTTCTCGTATGCCTCATAATACCACTCAGCGTCTTCGAGAACATGCGCCTCACAGCATATGCCATGCTCCGGGCCTTGAGGACTATATCGTAGACCCGTGCGGTCATAACGAACGCCTCTTGCCATCTGCATCGTCGCTATATGGCTTACCTCGTATACCTTGTCCGTGGACAGGTCCATCATCTCCACTGATGATACGAGAGCCGACACCTCCGACTGAAACTCTAGCCTGGAAAGGCTATCAGCGACTACGTTTCGCTTTCCCGGTAAGTAGACCATCGTGAAATTGAAACATGACAAGAAAGCTTGCCACCGCGCCAAACGGCCGGTTTGTTCATGATTCATCAACCAAAGAAGGTTGTGATGATCGGTCCTAACCGTGAATAGAGGTCCTCCCCACAAGTATTCTCTGAGCCTCTTGAGAGCCCATACTACTGCCAACGCCTCCCTCTGTCGCGTGCAGTAATTTCGCTCCGCCGCACACAGCTTTCTACTAATAAACATGATCGGGCGCAACTTTTCCTCCTCATCTTCTTGTTGCAGCACCGCGCCAATCGCAAACTTAGATGCATCCGTGTCGACTACGACGGTTTCGTAAAGTCGGGCATCATAAGTACTAATCCGCCGTCCTTGGGATCTTTATAAATGATATCTTTGAGCATATTAAACGCCTGCAAAGCCTCCTCATCCCACTTCTCAAAGTCTCCAAAATCAATCATCTTCTCCAGCTTAGCCCGAGTTGCACCCCAATCGGGTATGAACTGGCTGTAGTACTGTGCCATCGCAAGAAAAGAGTGTAACTCCGTGCGATTCTTTGGCAACTGTCTACTCATGATCTCCTCCCTCTTTTCGCGCGATATCGAGACCCTATTATGACAAATCGTAACCCAAATACGTCACACTTGTCCTGGCAAGCTAACATTTCTTTAGGTTGCATTTCAGGCCAAAAGCTCCGATGCGCCTGAAGACATCTGACAAGTGATCGATATGCTCCTCCATTGTGTTGGAGTATACGATGATGTCATCGATGTAACAAAATGCATATTCTCCCGCCTTCTGTCCTCTCCTTCTCATAAAACCATCCTCCGACTGGTCGTCATATTGACCGCTCAACATCTTCTGCATCGCCTTCTGAAAGAGCCCCGGGGCCTGTTTGAGTCCCATTGGAAGCACCTTCCACTGGTATATTTCCATACCCACAACGAATGCAGTCAGCCATCTGGATTTCTCTTCCAGTGGTATCTGCCAGAAGCCGTTCTTAAGGTCAATGACCGAATAGAATTTAGCATTCCGCAGCACCCTTCTGCCTTCTTCTAAGGTCGGCAGAGGATTTCTCTCTTCCTCTAGCACCTTATTCACACGGGCATAATTGATCGTCAAGCGCCATTCTCCTCCTGGCTTAGGGACGATTTTCGGTTGAGAGACAATTGGAGATGTAGATCTCTCAATAAAGTCCTCATCGAGCAACTGTCTCACATTCTCCTCCGCTATTTTTGCCTCATGTATACTCAAATTTGCCCTCCGTGGTGCCGGAGATGGCTCCGCACCCGGTATCTTGTAAATGACAGCAGTGAAGTCATCCGACTTTACACCACCTGCCCGAGGAGGGTCGAAAATCTCTCTGTACGCCTCCATCTTAGCTTTGAGAAACGCCTTCTCTCTCTCCGAACCCACTCCTTCTTCTAAAATTTTCCGCGCCGCCGCTTGGAAATCTTCCTCCGACATCTTCTTATGCTCCTTGAGGGGCGCTAAGTCCTCCTCCAAACTCAAATCTTCCTCGGACAAATCGTCTAGTCCCGTTCTTTCATACGTGACTGTGTCCGGCTCATCATCATGACCCAGCCCGACAAGCATATCAATAAGGTTCGCGTATTGTATCGGAGCCTTACGGGTGTAGAAACCATCAAAGCATGTGAAAGCTTGAGGTATCAATTTCAACTTGTCCTGGGCTCTGAGCTTTTGCTTGTATGCACTGCTCTGCTCCCGAGACCCGAGTCGACAAGCCACCACTAACTGTTGCTTGCGAGAAGGAACAGGTATAGGATGATCAATAAGCCGGTCCCTTATCTCCTGTGCCCAGATCGCCTTCTCATTGTATGGCTGAATGACAGTATACGGCTTGTTACTCTCAAATAGAGTCCGTAGACACTTTTTCACTTCAGTTAATGAGCGCGGCCAGGTAGGCACATCGCCCCAAAAGTTCGTGATAAAAGTTTTAATGTCATCCGCTGGAGTATCGGGGATACGCCCCTTCCTCCTTGGCACAAACGCCTCTCTCTTCTCATCTGACACCTTCGCATGGTAACAGTAGCCATTAGTAATATGGACATCTGCCCCGCCACCTTCTGCGAATCTGGCCAACGACGGGCACTGTTTCGCAACACATATTATCTCCTCATTACGCGCTACGACTAAGTCATCAATAGACTTTCTGTCCCATGCGGGAATCGTAACCGTATACGCCTGCATCTCCGTCTCCCAATTGTCGGTCCAGGTCAGTTCCTCCGGCACTGTGACATAGGGGTGTACATAGGCTTCAGTTGCCTCATGTACGAAGGCCAACTTTTTCCTCTCCGTTGCTAGACTCAGCTCAAAAGCCTCGTATGAGTCAGTAGCAGTCATCGGATTAATATCCTCCTCCTCTCCATTCTTCACTCCATAAATCACCCGCCGTGCGGCGCAATCGATCACAGCCCCCATCGTAGCCAATTGGTCATACGACAGCAGGATTGAACCGTGGTAATCGGGGACAACATAGAGGTCCGCACGATATACTCGACCGGATTTCAATTCGAATTAATGTGACGATGCCCGTAATTTCCGTACGGCTGCCTACCCCTTTTAGGGTCCCCTTTGTTTTTCTAATGTTTTTGTCCACCCATGTCCGGTGACTATTCAAAACCTTCTGGCCGACAATATTAATATTCGCCATCGTATCATTACCAACTTTTAATGTGGTTTGTAAAGTTTCACAAAAGAGGTCAGTGTAGCATAGCGCGTCTGGTCTATGTAAACTAGCCGCTAGCACATGAATTTTTCGTTCTAGGGTTTTGAGTCTAAGCTCAAGTTCCTTGTCCTCTTCTCGTTCTCCCCCCTTTTCCGCCAACTTAACTTCTTGAGTCTCCGGGGCTTCCGGTATCTCGAGTGTCTTTTGGACAGAGTCTGGTACACCGAGTGTACTCGTGTCTATAGCAGAGACTATTGAGTCCTTTGGCGGGGGTACGGTCCGCTGCTTCTTCGTAGGAGGAGACCTAGCCTTTGGTTTCGGCTTCCTCTCCTCCATCGCCTTCTTCGCCTTCCTATTCGCATCATTTATCATATTAGCTCTCGAAGGATGAACTAGCAAGTGCTTACCTTGAGGCCTGTGAGGCTGTGTGCCTTCACCTTCACGTCTAGGAGGAACGGAACCGTTCGTATCCTGTTCAGCAACAGTAGGCATAACTGTGACTGTCGGATTAAAAAGAACAGTTTTTATCTCCTTCTCTCTCTTCTTTTCCTCTCTCTTCTCCTCCCGTCAGTCTACGACGACAACACGCTCACCTGAGCCGGTGTCTTCGTCTTGACGTCCCCCCTCCGTAGCGGTATAACCTTGCTGGGGGTAGTTGGAGCTGGAACTGGTGCTATAATTCCAGTATCCGTGTCCTCTGGGAGGGCGCGCTGGGGTCCGTCCTCCCCTTCCACGAAAGCCTCGTCCTCGTGGTGCCGCCCCTCTTGGTGTCCCTCGGGACCCTCGTGACGATCCTCTCGTCTCTCCTCCTCCTCTAGTCGGCGCCTTTGATCGGCCCGATGTCTCTCTCTTCTCCCTTCTCTTCATTCTGTCAAGGAAGTAAATGATGGCCTCCCGGAACTCCGCATCCGAGACCATATTCGCATTCCACCTCCCCTCCTCCAACTCCTTCTTGTACATGGCGTACATGGTCTTTTTCATGCCTTCGAGCTCTCTAAGGAAAAGATTTCGCTGCCTATCATCAAGAGAGTCGTGGCTGAAGAGGCAATTGCCTACTCCTTTCTGTGCCTCATGCTTACACGCCATGTATGAAAAATAGCGGTAGCACGGCGTCGGCTCATCTCTCCCCCTCTTGAGACCTGCCGTTCGAGTTGCATGTGCTGCTTGAGCACCTCCAACCCCCTGTGTCGCGGCACTGGAGAATGACTCGGTGGCCGTGTCCAATTCGGAACACGCGTCGAGCACCTCCTTGAACAGGCCGCCCGGCGGAGTAGCCGCTACAGTCCTCTCGTATATATTCGTTTCTAAATAATCCGCCGTCTTCACCGCCGTGAAGGTCGGACAGGACTGTATGATCCTTGCGAGCTTGCTCGGGTGTCGTGTACACAAAGCACTCAGGAAGTACAAAATGATAGACTTCCGGCTATAAAAGAGCCCGTACTTGGCGCTGACCTCAGTGAGGATCGCTGCCAACCTCGAGCCAATGCCCAGCCCTTCGTTCACCTCTTGAAAAATCTCAAACCCAATCAAAGTACCAGTGCACAGGTGCTGATACCCATGAGTTTTAAAGTATTGCAAGAGGACGGCAACTGGCACCGTGCATTGCAGGTCTGAGGCTGCTCTCCTAGCCGCCACCTCTACCGCTCTCATCGCCTTGTACTCCCCAACATCAAACCCTTGTGTGATGATTGATGGGTCCAACAAGGTGTACAACGCCTCATACTCCTGTGTTTCGTCCGTTGGATGCTGCTTCATACAAGCATCAATTCTTCTGAGCTTGTCTCGAAGGTTCGCATCCGTGTCCTTCTGACTCGCTGTCTCTGCATACAGCGTCAGAGCAGTGGCATCGGACTTTGCATATTTTTGGAAGGCCTGTATGATAGCCTGTCTGTCCTTTTTGTCATTACTGTTGACAATGACAGTGGTAGGCGCTGAGCTAGTCGCAGGGGCCGAAGGGGCTGTGTGGGCTGACGGGGCGGAGCGGCCCGAGGGAGCCATATAAGATCTAGAGGAATATTTCGGTCCCTTTGTTCCCGCCGCCTTGGCTAATGCAATCTTTGCCTCCATCTCCTTCTTTTCTTTCTCAGCCGCTAGCTCTTTGATATACAGCTCTTGGGCATGATGAAAAAAAGACAGGATCTCAGCTGCCTTCCGAAGGAACAAGGCCTTCTCCGCCAACTCCTTCTCTCCCGCTTTATTGGTGGGGGGTGGTGCGGCCGTCCCCTCCAAGATCGTATGATCCTTCGTGAAGACCCACCTCTTCCATGCGTCATCCTTCACCAAGGCCGCATGCAGCTTCTTCATCCTCGTCACCCCTCCAGCTTCGCCTTCTATTTCCCTCAGGGCCGGGTGAAGGTCCCTGCCAAACTGGGTGTGTTGGAGTTTACCCAGGTCCACTAACTTGGCCTCCATAAGTTTCAGAGACACATCCATGACATTGATCTGTCCTTTTGGATTCCTGAACTTAAACTCCTTTTCCACTCTCTTTATTGAATCAATGTCCTGACCAGGATCGAGCAACCTAGCCAGTGCTCTTGTGTTCCATGGCAGCACAGTCTTTCCAGTCTGGTACTCAAAGAGTATAGCACACTCAAACACTGTCCATGAGAGGTCGAGTAGCTCCAGTAAAGACATATTGTCCCCAAATGAGACGTGTTGCACCTGTAACTGTGCACCGTCGTCTCTGAGGAATTCTGCCAGAGGCAGAGCTTGCCTTGGGAGAGGGTAACAGATGTCCTCCTTCTTAAAGGGTTGTCCCCATCGCATTTCTTGGGGAATGTATAGCCATTTATAGGCCTCATCCTTCCCTTTCTTCTCCTCAAACTCCTTCTTACTTAGTTTGCCATATTCGGCCACAAACCTCGCTTCCTCTCCTCCCTTCTCCTCCTCCTCGACTTCCTCTGCTCCTCCTGTGTCAAAGGAAGGCGCAGTAAAAAATTGATTCTCTGCTCCTCCTGTGTCAAAGGAAGGTGCCAGATCTCCTCCTTCTGCATGAGGGTCAACGAACTCCTCTTCGTTTCCTGGGGTCGCTCACTCTCCCCCCCTCCTTCCTGCCAGTCTTCAGACCTAGTAGACATGGACGCTGAAGGAATACGGATGAGACAGAGTTGTTTCTACCCCGTAATTGCTCTGTTCGTCTATGAGGAACGAATAGAGAGAAAAAACGAAAAGACAGTATAGAGAGAGAGCGTCTCACCTCTATGTCTTATGTGTTTTTTTTTTTGTGAGAAAGAAGTAATCTGTACGATTTCTCTGAAAATTTAATCTCCTTCTCCACTCCTCTTTTCTTTTTCTCTTTTTGTTGTTGTATCTGTTATGAGGTACGAGGACCTATGTACAGATAATGTCAAAGAGGCTAGAGAAGCACTCCTTGAGAAGTCGACTTGTCGTCTGACACTTGTTCAGACCTATTGTCGAAAGACAGTCAGAGATTTGCAAAAATACTCTGATGTGTGTGGTTTGAGAGGCAACAAAGTGCACAGACTTGAAAGGTAGAGTACTACGCTCGTGTCCTTCAAGTTTGTTTGTAACTGTGAGTGTTTGTTTGTACGTCTGTTGACCTACTCTGTCTCTGTCTCAAGAGAGAACAAAAGAACAGCTACGAGGTCTGGTGTCTGGCCTCCTTGTGAGGACACAGATACAGGCTGTGGAGAGGGTACTGAGACACCTACTCACAAACGCCTAGACGTCTAGTTTTGCAAAAAGAGCTGTGTGGGGATGTGCTGGAGTATTTGTTTTTTGGAACACCTACTCAGAAGAGATAGGTCTGTCCAATTTTTCTTTCTGCTGTGCCAAAAACAAGCCAGAAAAGAAATCAGCCTTGTGCTGGTGACTCCAATGTTACATTCCCCGAAGATAGCTCAATAAAAAGTCGTTAATACAACCAGACACAAATCCCCAAAAGAGAATGATGTCTCGTTATATTAGCTCAGTGAAGCCGAAAAGAAAACGGCAACAGACCAAGGTTAAAATGGCATTAGGTCAAATCCGGCCAAACGATATTGAAAATAATGGGAAAAAACTAGGTGCACCTGACACCAGAAAAAGGGTACTTTTTACCGGCTATCCGGGGGGTGATGCCTACACTTCTCAAGGAGAGCTTTTCTAGTTTCTCTATTACTATCTGTGTGTAGGTCCAAGTGCCTCATACTAGATACAATATAGAAAAGAAGGAGTAGAAAGTAATCTGAGTAAGGAGAACAAGAAATCGGAGAAAGTCTCAAAGACTATTTTTCTCAAACAAAAACAACATACAAACAGTGTTTCATAGAGGACAGGGAATCTTATCCTACCCTCTCTATTAGTTTCTCTCTTCACTAGTCAATCGACTGAAGGAGGAACAGAACACAAACGAACAAAAACCAAACATAGGAGCTGACACTGTCCTCCTGTTGATCACTACTACGACATCATGTCGACAGAGACCGCCGAAGTGAGTGAATTCTCGGAGGCAGATCAAAGAAGAGAAGAAGAAGAAGCAGGAGGAGGAGGAAGAGGATTGAATGAAGGAGGAGGAGGAGGATTTAATGAAGAAGAGAGGAGATGAAGGAGTAGGAGGAGGAGTAGAAGAGGGCTGGGATGATGAAGGAAGATATGGAGGAGACGAAGATGAAGGAGGATTTGAACAAGAAGAGACGGGAGGAGGAGGAGCATATGGTAATCCCTTACCACCTGCCTACACGGGAGGAGGAGGACGAAAAATGATCGACTTGATTCATAGTGATGGAGAGGAGATCACAGTGGAGGAACAACAGTGGGTGCAAGACCACTATGACCTCACTAAAGAAGAGTTTGATAACAAGATGGGGGAGAGAAGGACACCTATGTGTGGATCCCTCAGGATCAAAGAAGAGAGAAAAGTCGTGCTAAAAAGGATGTCTATATCCTATTATCAAACACAGCACAGCTCCTCGGCAAACTGGTCTCTGATCCAGAAGAGAGAAAGAAGATACAGCATATCAAGTTTGGGGACACACACACCCACCTTGAATTACTCGATGCTATCTTTGGGGTGTACACTCAAACCCTGATTTGGGAACGTACATACGGCCCACGATGTGAGGGTTACCTCCAGTACACAAACCCAAGAGCAACGGCCAGATTCCTCGCGACTGGTCAGGAGGCAGTCGATGTAACAAAAATGAAGACCAATCTGGGTTCGAAAAACTCGAGTGGCATATTTCATTTTTTTACAATGGAAATAAAGGCCTTGGAGGAGGGGAAGGCAGAGATGGAAAAAAGCATTAAGGCAGCAGGAGAAACTCATCCTGTGATTGATGAGTTAGAGAAGACCGACAGAGTTCTGACCAAGATCAGACTGTTGATGGGTGCGTTACTGCACAAGGAGGCATGGAAGAGATGGATTCCTACCAAGGATCACTCTGTCCTTAAATCACTTAGTAACGCACCACCGGTCGCCAACAAAGCAGGTGTTGACCAATATGTGGAGAAATATAATTTTCTCAGATCTGCTTCTGAATTGGTGGCCTTTATCACTCATGCTCAAAAGCTGGTGATATCTGAGAAGAAGAAGGCGAAAGAGAATGAGGAGTTCGAGAAGACGATGAGACTGGAAAGAATGAAAGCAAAAGTGAGTGGTGCAAAGACACACCCTCCGACATATTTGACCCCACCAGCTCCTGCCCCACCAGCCCCTGCACCCTCGGGCTCAACTACGGTGGTGGTCACAAACACGGAGAAGAAGGACAGACAGAACATCATAAATGCCTTCAAGGGGAAGAAAGGAGGAGTGGCAAGTCTCATGCTATATGCCAAGACGAGCTCAGACAAAGACTCTGATGCTTCGCTTTTGAGCAAGCTCAAAGAGATCAATGCCTGCATGAAGGCTTTTCCTTGCGACGAAACGCAGGAATACGAGGCCCTTGTTACTGTTTTTGACCAATCTCTAGTCTCGGAGGATTTGATCTGACACAGTACAAGTTTTTGAGAAAGAAGGAGGAGATTAAGAGAAACAATGCAACAGGCCTAGACGCTCAGTGTGAACTGGCGGTGGCCACACTCATTTCATATTTTCAATCTCATGGATACCAGCATCTCTGCACTGGTACTCTCATAGGATTTGAAATCTTTGAGACAGTGGCGATGAGTTTGAGGAGTGCTGTTGGCTTGGCGGCGACCCTTACGGAGGTAGTTTCCTCCTATGGGCTATTCTATGGCCGCAAGTCGATCATCCTCTATTTCTTTCGGCGTTACACACAGTTAACCCGAGTAAGCTTACTCAGCTCATACAACAATGCTCGACGTTTAGCTCAGTGAAGTCCAAGAACTTCCTCGAGACACACGTGTTCGAAAATACGGTTCAAAGCGTTGCTCCGTCAGCACTGTTTCAAGAAGTGATGAGTGCATGCTCAAACATGGACTCGCTCACGGAGGCACATACGGCACAGGCAGGCGGTGTACCTGTTGCGCACAAGCCACGTACACAAACAGAGTTGCCGGTTGGAAGAGACAGAGAGAGCCAGACCTGAAGACCGCATGTTGGAGGTGGTTCGCGGGCTTGCAGTGTAAGGCACAGATGGAGAACAGAGACTGCTCTTTCAATCATGATAGGCAGAACCCAACAGCAAGGGCAAATTTTCTGAGCAGGACGGAAGGCAAGGAACCGGGCTTTTCAATATGCTTCAGATTGCCGCTGTGAACGAAGGTTGGTATGCCAATATGTGTGATGATGAGGAGTTACGAGAGGCAATCATTACCTACATGAAGAGGATGAAGGAGAAGAAGGAGGAAAGGGAGAGACAAAAGAACTTAAAGGCCTCTCAAAGAGGACGAGAAGGAGGAGCAGGAGCAGGAGGACGAGGAGGAGGAGGAGGAGGACGAGGACGAGGAACATGGAGAGGAGCCTCGAGGTGGCAGGGAACCCCTCAGAGAGGAAGAGGAGGAGGTCGGGGATATACCCCTTATGGAGGGAGAGCTGTTCGAGCTCCAGCCCCCCCACCCAGAGAGGAGGAGGCTCGTGGGCAAGCTCCAACCCGAATTTCGGTCGAGCTCAGGCCTACAACACTGCATCGGAGACCGATACGTCATCCTACCCGGACACTACTCAAGGTAATCGTTTCGAGGTGGTGGAATGACTGGAGGGGGAAGAAGAGAGGAAGGAGAAGACTGTGAAGTTTAACCCTAAAGTCACAGTGCTTTCTAATGCTGTTGTGCAGACTGGGCCAACGCTTCCTCTATGTGAAAACAAAGATGTGGGTACACAGAGACTGCAGCCCCAAGGTAGTCTCATACCCGTTCATACAGCACGGTTACCAATGATAACTGATGCAAATAGGAAGGCGAGACTTGCGATGGAGGCGAGGAGGCCAATGGCAGACGTATCGCCTCGGCCAAGCAAACAACCACGAACAGACTCAATGTCTACGGTCGCGGCGGGTGGCGAGCAAAAAGACAATGTGTGTACTCAAGTACCACAAGACAATGTCGCTCAAATAGTAACGCACCAGTACCGCAGAATAATAAAAATGTTAATGAGGTGAAGCAGGAGGAGAAGAAGGAGGAGTTGAAAAACTTAGAGACAAGACTCCAAATTTGAACGTAAAGTTCTTGTTCTCGCAGCCAATATACACAGGCCCGATGCTCTGTGTTATACGGAACTTTATTACGATAATGTCATCGATATAGCAAAATGCATATTCTCCCTCCTTCTGTCCCCGCCTTCTCATAAAGCCACCGTCAGACAAATCATCGTACTGACTGCTCAACATCTTCTGCATCGCCTTCTGGAAAAGTCCTGGGGCTTGCTTGAGGCCCATCGGAAGCATTTTCCATTGGTATATTTCCATACCCACCACAAACGCCGTCAGCCATCTGGACTTTTCCTCCAGTGGTATCTGCCAGAAGCCATTCTTAAGGTCAATGACCGAATAGAATTTTGCATTCCGCAGTACTCTCCTTCCTTCTTCTAATGTCGGGAGAGGATTTCTCTCTTCCTCCAGCACCTTGTTAACACGAGCATAGTTAACTGTCAGGCGCCATTCTCCTCCTGGCTTCGGCACTATTCTCGGTTGTGAGACTATTGGAGATGTTGATCTCTCAATAAAGTCCTCATTGAGCAGCTGTCTTGCTAGCTCCTCCGCTATCTTCGCCTCATGTATACTCAAATTCGCCCTTCGTGGTGCCGGTGACGGCTCCGCACCCGGTATTTTGTAAATAACCGCAGTGAAATCTTCAGGCTTGACACCACCTGCATGTGGAGGGTCAAAAATTTCCTTGTTCGCCTCTAATTTGGCTTTTAAAAGCTCCTTCTCCTTCTCCGTGCCTACTCCTTCTTCCAATACTTTCCGCGCCGCCTCTTGAAAATCTTCATCAGACATCTGCTTATGCTGCTTGAGGGTTCTCTGTCCTCCTCCAAGCCTAAGTCCTCTTCCGAGACATCATCTAGGCCCGTCTTTTCATACGTGACCGTGTCCGGCTCATCATCTTTACCGAGCTCCACCAGCATGTCAATGAGTCTCGCGTATTGCAAAGGAGCTTTACGGGTGTAAAAACCATCAAAGCATGTGAATGCTTGCGGTATCAATTTCAACTTGTCGAGGTCTCTGAGCTTCCGCTTGTATGCACTGCTCTGCTCACGAGTTCCCATACGACAAGCCACCACTAGCTGTTGCTTGCGAGAGGGTACCGGTATAGGATGATCAATAAGCCGGTCCCTTATTTCCTGCGCCCATATCGCCTTCTCATTATATGGCAGGATAATAGTATACGGCTTATTATTTTCGAATAAAGTCCGTAAGCATTTCTTCACTTCAGACAGTGAACGCGGCCACGTGGGCTCGTCACCCCAGAAATCAGTAATAAAACTTTTAATAGTTTCTGGTGGAGTATCCGGGATTCGCCCCGTTCTCCTTGGTACAAACTCCTCCCTTTTTTCTTCTCCTACTTTCGCATGGAAACAGTATCCGTTAGTAATATGGACATCTGTTCCTACTCCTTCCGCGAATCTCGCCAACGACGGGCTTCTTTGTGCGACACATATAATCTCCTCCTTTCGCTTCTCGATTAAGTCATCAATAGACTTTTTGTCCCAATGGCATGTCGGAACTGTGACAGTGCACACTTGGGATTCCCAATTGTCGGTCCAGGACAGTTCATCCGGTCTTACGACATGGGGGTGAACGTACACCTCAAGTGCCTCATGTGCGATGGCCATCTTTTTGTGATCCGTCGCTAGACTCAGCTCATAAGCCTCATAAGAGTCAGTAGCGTTGAAGGGATCAATATCGTTCTCTTCTCCTCTTTTTACTCCATATATCACTCGCCGTGCGGCGCAATCAATCACAGCCCCCATCGTAGCCAATTGGTCATACGATAGTAATATTGACCCGTGGTAACCGGGGACGACATAGAGGTCCATACGGTATACTCGTGCGGATTTCAATTTAAAGGTCAGTGTGATGATTCCCGTGATATCCGTCCGGCTGCTCACTCCTTTGAGAGTGCCCGTTGACTTTTTCATATTTCCGTCCACCCAGTCCCGGTATCGATTAAAAAACTTCCTGCCGACAATATTAATATTCGCCATCGTATCATTACCAACTTTTAATATTGTCTTCAATGTTTCACAATAAAGTTCCGTATAACACAGAGCATCGGGCCTGTGTATATTGGCTGCGAGAACAAGAACTTTACGTTCCAAATTTTGGAGTCTTGTCTCTAAGTTTTTCAACTCCTCCTTCTTCTCCTCCTGCTTCACCTCATTAACATTTTTATTATTCTGCGGTACTGGTGCGTTTACTATTTGAGCGACATTGTCTTGTGGTACTTGAGTACACACATTGTCTTTTTGCTCGCCACCCGCCGCGACCGTAGACATTGAGTCTGTTCGTGGTTGTTTGCTTGGCCGAGGCGATACGTCTGCCATTGGCCTCCTCGCCTCCATCGCAAGTCTCGCCTTCCTATTTGCATCAGTTATCATTGGTAACCGTGCTGTATGAACGGGTATGAGACTACCTTGGGGCTGCAGTCTCTGTGTACCCACATCTTTGTTTTCACATAGAGGAAGCGTTGGCCCAGTCTGCACAACAGCATTAGAAAGCACTGTGACTTTAGGGTTAAACTTCACAGTCTTCTCCTTCCTCTCTTCTTCCCCCTCCAGTCATTCCACCACCTCGAAACGATTACCTTGAGTAGTGTCCGGGTAGGATGACGTATCGGTCTCCGAGGCAGTGTTGTAGGCCTGAGCTCGACCGAAATTTGGGTTGGAGCTTGCCCACGAGCCTCCTCCTCCTCTGGGTGGGGGGGCTGGAGCTCGAACAGCTCTCCCTCCATAAGGGGTATATCCCCGACCTCCTCCTCTTCCTCTCTGAGGGGTTCCCTGCCACCTCGAGGCTCCTCTCCATGTTCCTCGTCCTCGTCCTCCTCCTCCTCCTCCTCGTCCTCCTGCTCCTGCTCCTCCTTCTCGTCCTCTTTGAGAGGCCTTTAAGTTCTTTTGTCTCTCCCTTTCCTCCTTCTTCTCCTTCATCCTCTTCATGTAGGTAATGATTGCCTCTCGTAACTCCTCATCATCACACATATTGGCATACCAACCTTCGTTCACAGCGGCAATCTGAAGCATATTGAAAAGGCCCGGTTCCTTGCCTTCCGTCCTGCTCAGAAAATTTGCCCTTGCTGTTGGGTTCTGCCTATCATGATTGAAAGAGCAGTCTCTGTTCTCCATCTGTGCCTTACACTGCAAGCCCGCGAACCACCTCCAACATGCGGTCTTCAGGTCTGGCTCTCTCTGTCTCTTCCAACCGGCAACTCTGTTTGTGTACGTGGCTTGTGCGCCAACAGGTACACCGCCTGCCTGTGCCGTATGTGCCTCCGTGAGCGAGTCCATGTTTGAGCATGCACTCATCACTTCTTGAAACAGTGCTGACGGAGCAACGCTTTGAACCGTATTTTCGAACACGTGTGTCTCGAGGAAGTTCTTGGACTTCACTGAGCTAAACGTCGAGCATTGTTGTATGAGCTGAGTAAGCTTACTCGGGTTAACTGTGTGTAACGCCGAAAAGAAATAGAGGATGATCGACTTGCGGCCATAGAATAGCCCATAGGAGGAAACTACCTCCGTAAGGGTCGCCGCCAAGCCAACAGCACTCCTCAAACTCATCGCCACTGTCTCAAAGATTTCAAATCCTATGAGAGTACCAGTGCAGAGATGCTGGTATCCATGAGATTGAAAATATGAAATGAGTGTGGCCACCGCCAGTTCACACTGAGCGTCTAGGCCTGTTGCATTGTTTCTCTTAATCTCCTCCTTCTTTCTCAAAAACTTGTACTGTGTCAGATCAAATCCCTCCGAGACTAGAGATTGGTCAAAAACAGTAACAAGGGCCTCGTATTCCTGCGTTTCGTCGCAAGGAAAAGCCTTCATGCAGGCATTGATCTCTTTGAGCTTGCTCAAAAGCGAAGCATCAGAGTCTTTGTCTGAGCTCGTCTTGGCATATAGCATGAGACTTGCCACTCCTCCTTTCTTCCCCTTGAAGGCATTTATGATGTTCTGTCTGTCCTTCTTCTCCGTGTTTGTGACCACCACCGTAGTTGAGCCCGAGGGTGCAGGGGCTGGTGGGGCAGGAGCTGGTGGGGTCAAATATGTCGGAGGGTGTGTCTTTGCACCACTCACTTTTGCTTTCATTCTTTCCAGTCTCATCGTCTTCTCGAACTCCTCATTCTCTTTCGCCTTCTTCTTCTCAGATATCACCAGCTTTTGAGCATGAGTGATAAAGGCCACCAATTCAGAAGCAGATCTGAGAAAATTATATTTCTCCACATATTGGTCAACACCTGCTTTGTTGGCGACCGGTGGTGCGTTACTAAGTGATTTAAGGACAGAGTGATCCTTGGTAGGAATCCATCTCTTCCATGCCTCCTTGTGCAGTAACGCACCCATCAACAGTCTGATCTTGGTCAGAACTCTGTCGGTCTTCTCTAACTCATCAATCACAGGATGAGTTTCTCCTGCTGCCTTAATGCTTTTTTCCATCTCTGCCTTCCCCTCCTCCAAGGCCTTTATTTCCATTGTAAAAAAATGAAATATGCCACTCGAGTTTTTCGAACCCAGATTGGTCTTCATTTTTGTTACATCGACTGCCTCCTGACCAGTCGCGAGGAATCTGGCCGTTGCTCTTGGGTTTGTGTACTGGAGGTAACCCTCACATCGTGGGCCGTATGTACGTTCCCAAATCAGGGTTTGAGTGTACACCCCAAAGATAGCATCGAGTAATTCAAGGTGGGTGTGTGTGTCCCCAAACTTGATATGCTGTATCTTCTTTCTCTCTTCTGGATCAGAGACCAGTTTGCCGAGGAGCTGTGCTGTGTTTGATAATAGGATATAGACATCCTTTTTAGCACGACTTTTCTCTCTTCTTTGATCCTGAGGGATCCACACATAGGTGTCCTTCTCTACCCCCATCTTGTTATCAAACTCTTCTTTAGTGAGGTCATAGTGGTCTTGCACCCACTGTTGTTCCTCCACTGTGATCTCCTCTCCATCACTATGAATCAAGTCGATCATTTTTCGTCCTCCTCCTCCCGTGTAGGCAGGTGGTAAGGGATTACCATATGCTCCTCCTCCTCCCGTCTCTTCTTGTTCAAATCCTCCTTCATCTTCGTCTCCTCCATATCTTCCTTCATCATCCCAGCCCTCTTCTACTCCTCCTCCTACTCCTTCATCTCCTCCTCCTTCATTCAATCCTCCTCCTCCTCCTTCATTCAATCCTCTTCCTCCTCCTCCTCCTGCTTCTTCTTCTTCTCTTCTTTGATCTGCCTCCGAGAATTCACTCACTTCGGCGGTCTCTGTCGACATGATGTCGTAGTAGTGATCAACAGGAGGACAGTGTCAGCTCCTATGTTTGGTTTTTGTTCGTTTGTGTTCTGTTCCTCCTTCAGTCGATTGACTAGTGAAGAGAGAAACTAATAGAGAGGGTAGGATAAGATTCCCTGTCCTCTATGAAACACTGTTTGTATGTTTGTTTTTGTTTGAGAAAAATAGTCTTTGAGACTTTCTCCGATTTCTTGTTCTCCTTACTCAGATTACTTTCTCCTCCTTCTTTTCTATATTGTATCTAGTATGAGGCACTTGGACCTACACACAGATAGTAATAGAGAAGCTAGAAAAGCTCTCCTTGAGAAGTCGACAGTCGGTCGGATAGGTTCTCAGACCTACCTTTAGAAAACGATCAGAGATTTGCAAAAATACTCTGACGTATGTGTGAGATAATGCAGATAAATGCACAAACTAGAAGGGTAGAGTGTTGTGCTCCTGTCCCTATGCTTGTTTGTGTTTTGTGTGTGTTCCTTCACTCTTCTGTCCACCTCCTTCTTCTTGGTCTCTGTGTGAGAACAGCAAGAACGACAGAGAGTTTGTATCTGATGTCTCCTTGTGAGCACACAGATACTGATTGGGCTAGAGGGTACGAGACACCTGCTTGAGACTAATCAAATTATTTGTTTTGTGAAAGAGTTATGAGGGAGCTGTGTTGGAGTATTTGTTTTCGTCTGACGTCCCCGTGTGAGACAGGTCAGTGAAAATTCACTCTGTTGCCTGTGTGGCAAAGCAGAAGAAATCACCCTAGTGATGTGGACTCCAAATGTAATGCCCCCAACGATAGCTCGAAAAAAGTCTGTAATACAACCAAACACAGTCCTCAAGAATGAGAATGATGTCTCGTTGTATTAGCTCAGTGAAGCCAAAAAGGAAAACGGCAACAGACCAGGAATAAAATGGCATCAGGTCCAAATCCGGACAAATAATACTGAAAAACAAGCTGGTGCACCTGTCACCAGGAAAAGGTACTTTTTACCGGCTATCCGGGGGGTGATGCCTACAATATTAATAACTTATGATTCGCACGATCGGGCTGCCTGAGATCACGTAACTTGAAGAAGCAGGTCCTGACGCAATCTAGTCGATGACCTAGCCGATGATTAGCAGAATCCTCCGCTTGGTTTGCGAGGATGATGTCAAGGTATAGCGCGACTCTCACTTCTTAAAACGCGAATCATAGTACTAAAACAGTTGAAAAACCTTAATTAACGTTACAACTTCTGTAATGCCCCCAACGATAGCTCGTAAAAAGTCGGTAATACAACCAAACACAGTCCTCAAGAATGAGGATGATGTCTCGTTGTATTAGCTCAGTGAAGCCAAAAAGGAAAACGGCAACAGACCAGGAATAAAATGGCATCAGGTCCAATCCGGACAAATAATACTGAAAAACAAGCTGGTGCACCTGTCACCAGGAAAAGGTATTTTTTACCGGCTATCCGGGGGGTGATGCCTACAGTACCCTCTCCCGATTTTATGACGGAAATAGCATTTTCGTCATACACCTTCTGATTTCTTTCTGCAAATAGTATGCGCTATGGAGTCATGCCACACAGCGCATCGACCCACGGATAGACGCTAAAAGACGATAAATATATCCTCATACGGCACGTCAAAGCGGATTCTCTAGCCTTTCTTGTAAATTTTGAACTCCTTCCCCTCAATTTCTTTTTTTTTCTTTTTTTTTTTTCGGCAGTATGTCAAGAACAAACGTACAATTAATAAAAAAATACAAGCAACGTGGTGCTGTAGTACGATTCCCCCTTTGATCTCCTTCTTCTTCTTATCATTATCATTATTATTATTATTATTCACAGGGAGATCGTAAGTACATTGTCTTTTTAATGACATACCCTTGTATAAGGCGGATATCCTATGATATAGTATTAGGGGGCCAGTCCTAATAGCTATATCCGAAGTCGAGGTGTATGTACCCGACCCTGCGATATACCGACACAAGTAGAGATTGACCGTGCTCAGGTACGACAGTATATAATCTATCGTAAAAAATAATTTAATGAAAGTTTCAGAGAACATTTCATTTTCGAGAACATCATCCCAGGACTTGGAAAGGGTCATACCCGGGAACACCATCGCTCAATACACTAGCGATCCCCGTATACGGTGTAGTATCATCGTCGATCGACCTTTCGCACTCGTATGTTGCGATCGAATGCCAAGTTATATCACTGAGTCTTTTTAATATTCATATTGATAACTGATGATGCATGATCAAATCATGATACGCCGTGGGCAATCAATCAGTTTATTTGAGACGCATAAAGAAAAATAGTTTCTTTGTCACTGCCTTCGTCGTCTGGCGCGGATTTCTTTGCCTGGTGGAGGACCACCAACAAAAGTCAGATCGAACTTTGACTGTTCGAGAATGTCCCAGATCTTATTAGGGATTCCGCCCAACGATAATTCAAAAGGGACATCAAGCACTCCTCTTGGCAGTGTCTGAATGGTCCACGCAGTGTAATCCTTGTCTCTGGGAGTAATTGTATCATCCCATGTCTCGAGACTTTTTGCGTCTTTATATACTGGCAGATAATGTCTTGCCTTTGGATCCTCAACCGGGTCCATACTTCTCCAGAACTGGAGTATCGGTTGTACTATCTTTGCGGCTGATGATATTTTGAGTGTCCGTGTGACACGCATCTGTCGTGGGACCGCCACGACCCGCATCAAGTATAAGTCTGAGAGAGTGTCATCAGCGACATGTTGTTCCGCTGGTCTCATCAGATAGAAAACATTTTTCACCCATGCGATGGTTGCTATCGCATCGCCTTCCTTCCATCGCTCATGGACAATCTCAACGTTGCCCGCGTTTGGGTCAGTGTCCGTCCCCTCCTCCTCCTGGTGGACGTCCTTTGATCCATCGACCTCATCGCCTTCCTCGGTTGGTCGTTGATAAGATCATTCCGCGCTCTCCTTAGCTGCGCCTCTGTGATCTTCTCCTTCTTTCCGCTATGCTCTCGCGGAGACTTGGACTGAGTCCCCGCCGCGCTTATGCGGTCAGTCTTCTCCTTGCTGTCCACCTCACTCTCCTCCTTCTCAGCTATCGGTGCCCGATAAGCATCGTCTTGGTCTATGCCAGCCTCCTTGTGGATGGGCGGCACCTCTTTGAAATCATCCTTCATCCGTTTTAACGCCTCCTCAACGGATTCATCTTCCAGTAAGAAGGGATCATACTTAATCAGCCTTCTTACATTCACAATTTGCACCTTCCCTCTACCCCTGATCTTGTAATTCAGAGGTCCCGTCTGTTCCATAATCTGATAAGGTCCTTTCCAGTGAGTGAACAGCTTAGAGCTGACTCCCTTCGGGACTTGAGGATGGTACAATAGTACAATATCCCCGACCTGGAACTTGATCTGATCCAAGTGCGCTTGTCGCACCCCTTCAGCATCAGTCTTTCGGCGCTCCGCCTCTCTATGCGCCCTGACTATTTGTTCCGCCTCCATCTTCACTCTAAGTCTCATCCCAAACAACTCATCCGCATCCGCCCAAGTGTCTTTTGGGTGAAGGAGCGAAGTCGGGATATCAGGCTCACGCCCATATACTAACTGATATGGCGAGATTGAGCTCTTCGAGCCTCCTAACGCCGTAGAGGGTAGACAGTTCATTGCAAACGCAAATGATGGTGCTGCCTCGACCCATGCTCTTTGATTCTCCTTCTTCGTGCAATACATCTTTAGCGAGGCTTTGAGGGGTCTGTGTACCCGCTCGATTTTCCCATTTGCTCGCGGGTTATAGGCAGTAGCATATTGCCATTTCATCCCGTAATACTTAGATAGTTTGTCGTTGACCTCGTTATTAAAGTCCGAGCCTCGATCAGAACATAC
>WBZZ01005488.1:0-51389 GCA_019918135.1 Paulinella micropora
CAGCCTGGGGTTCAGATCTAACTATCTCCTATATTGACGGTTTTGTGTCCGCCGTTGATCGCGCAGCGCAGCGCAGGGCTAACAGGCGACCATCTTCTGACGGGGCCGTGATGTAAAGGGTTGATGAAGTCGAGGTTGTAGAAGGTTACTCACAACGAGCGTGAACTCCCGAAAGCTCGGCTTGGTTGGCCATCATCTCCTTATTTGACACGCCCTGGCGGAGCGTTTTTAGTGGTTGTTCTCTACAGTTCACGGGCTCGGCTACCTTTCGGCTTGAACTGGGCACGGGCACCAACCGAGCGGATGGTTGGTGCGCAGTTTGTGAAGTGCTGAGAGTTCCTGTCCGGGGGTAGTATTGGAGGCTCATGGCTTCTAAAGCTATGCCACGCCCATAGATTAAACATATCAGTCTACTACCTACCTACCTACCGACCTACCTACCTACCTACCTACCTACCCACCCGTGTCTATCTGCCTGTCTATCTGCCTACCTGCCTATCTGCCTGCCGGCCTACCTGCCTACCTACCTTGTTCCCTCCCTGCTGCTCTGTGCTCGTAGCTCTTTTTCTGGCGCAATCGGCCCATCTACCTACCTATCTACCTACCTACCTACCTACCTACCTACCTTCCTACCTCCTAGCTAGCTAGCTAGCTGCCTACCTACCTGCCTACCTACCTGCCTACCTACCTCTTTACCTGCTTATTTCTGCTCGTTTGGCTCTTTTTCTGGCACAGCAGCAGCGCAACTGGCCCACCTACCTTACCTACCTTACCTACCTACCTGCCTACCTACCTTCCTTCCTAGTTGCCTAGCTGCTCATCTATGTCTCTGTGCTCATTTACCCACCTACCCACCTATCTACCTACCTATCTATCTATCTATCTATCTATCTATCTATCTATCTATCTATCTATCTATCTATCTATCTATCTATCTATCTATCTATCTATCTATCTTATATCTGCTTAGGCTCTGCAAGCGCATTTGGCGCAGCAACAGCAACGCAATCGGCAGGGCGGCGCTATCTATCTATCTATCTATCTGTCTATCTATCTATCTATCTATCTATCTATCTATCTATCTATCTATCTATCTATCTATCTATCTATCGGGCTTTTTGTCAGATCCCATTTTTGAGACTTTTCCAACTTTTTCAAACTCTCGCCAGGGAAAGCGAGTGGGGAGGTGCGGTTGAGGGACACATGCTCTGCTGATTAGGCTCTGCAAGCGGCTCTGGCGCAACAGCAACGCAACCGGCAGGGCGGCGCAGGAGGCGGCGGCAGCGGCACCGGCAGCTAGAGCTGACGATAGATATAGATAGATAGATAGATAGATAGATAGATAGATAGACAGATAGACAGACAGACAGACAGACAGATAGATAGATAGATAGATAGATAGATAGATAGATAGATAGATAGATAGATAGATAGATAGATAGATAGATAGATAGATAGATAGATAGGTAGGTAGGTAGGTACCGGTAAAAGAGCTCTTAACGGACCGATGATTAGTTCGGGAAAACGATGACTTGAGTTTGAAGACTGATTTTATACATCATCCATAGTATTAATATATTAATAAATCATCTCAGCCGGGGCCGCAAGTTGCCTTTGTCCGCAGCCTCATCATCTATGTAGTACAATATTACCTATTAATACTGAATAATCATCACCTGGTGTAGTACTGTATCAGAATGAATACCGTACCGGACCGAATTATTAATATTGTGTTTACTTTTATTATTAATACTTCCAGTTTTACTTCAAGTTTACACTTCTATTTTTAGTTCCGTTACTTCATTATTCAGTTATTCTATCAACTATCATAACTTGTAGTTGTTACGTTTTCAACGGCTCGTTAACAGATCAGTTTATTTCCATTTTCCCAGTCACCGGATAGTTTTTCCAGGAAAAGGTTGACTATTGCCTTTTTTCCCCATATCTGAACTTTATTTCTTTTTACAGTATTTTGCTACTTATTAATATCATAACTTTTATTCCTTTAGCCGCTTTTTACGGTCCACAGTCAAGGAAATAATATTCATCCTACGGTGGAAACCGTCAATTACCCTTTCCTTTCAAGGAAACTTGGAATTACAACTTTCTTTTTTTCACTATGTATGTATGTATGTATGTATGTATGTATGCATGTATGTATGTATAACACCCACGGTATACTACATCGTTTTTACGCTATGTTTTTATAGTACTACGGTTTTCACTCTAGGGAGTGATTTTTTATTATTAAATGTATTTTAAGATGATTTCTTAGTACATTTCCGGTTTTGAGTAATATCTCCGGTTTTTACGGTATCATCCGGTATGTTAGGAGCAAGGCTATGGGGAAAGCTAGGAGGCTTGGACCCCATAGAACCGTTAATTCCTATACGTTTTACCGTCAACCGTGTACCGGAGTGAGAAAGGTTTTTAGGATTCTAACTACACGACGTTGTAGTATCGTAGTTCAATAACCTCTCACATTAATAGCGTTGACCAGAACCTCTTACAGCTGATGTAGTAGCCGTTATCGTGAATAAGGGAAAATGGTAAGGAAAAACCATGAAATTTGGCCGTTTTTCCCGTGACTGGGAATTTATGGCCAAATAAGGGAAATTGCACTTGTGGTTTGTGTTTTTTAGGTACAGAGTGGCAATTGCTAGGGTTACGGACCTAACGCATCGTGTCAGTTAACCTGTGTCAAGGGGACGTCCGTTTCTTGCGGGCTTTTCCCCTTGGCTTGTTGTTTGGGTTCAAAACTGGCTTCCCTTTCTTCTCTGAAGTTGAGGTTAGCTTTGAACCTGTTGTGTTCAATCGTTATTATGAAATTCCTTTTTTTACTTGAGCTAGTAAGGTTTAGACCTCCGGTCTTAATACATATGTATGTATGTATGTATGTATGTACTACATGTATGTATGTACTACATGTATGTATGTATGTATGTATGTATGTATGTATTGTGCCGGCCCACCCGGTATATAATGGCATTACTCTATGTTCCGGTCTGTCGGTGCCATGATCCTTGGCAGGAAGATTACGGAGTCCCTCAACGCTAGGTATTCCTCAGTCTTCGTGTCGTTAGTATAGCTGTTTGGCTATTAAATATCTATCACTGTAACATTGGAGCACCTGACAAAAACATTTAACGGGGTAAGGAAATTTTTCCTCGTAAACTCGGAAATTGGGAATTTTCGGGGACTATGGAAAAACTACATCATGGTGATGATGGGGGGGGGGGGTGGTATGTTTGCATGGGAAATGCATGTTCTGGTGCGCATGGGTGCTTGGCTTTGTATGACCATGTGTTGGGGAGACACATTGGCCTAGTTTTTCTGGGAGGGACATGTTTGAGGGACGAGGAGCATGGGTTGCTTTGACATGGTGTCACATTCACTGCATACATTTGAGGAGAAAGTATGGAGGGACGACAGAACTCGACGCTCATGAGCATATTATGCTTCTATTATATACTCTTATGATGGGACTGTGTATTTCTTGAGTTATTCTTGGATTATTCATGGTTTTATGAGATGAGCATGGGTTGCCGTCTTGGTATGTGGAAGAGGAGGACCTCTCTCGGTGAGGTTATGACACAGTGGTGTGGTAATGGGTATGATACTGGTAAGTACATTGTTCATATATGATTGTAGCGTTATGGTGTTATGATTTGGGGGAACTTTGATGGTTTGGAACCATGTCTGGAACATGGGAGTGATGAGTGGGACTCACACTTGGAGGTGGTAAGGAGGTTTGATGGTAGAAGCCTGGAGGGGGCAAAGGGTGTTTGGTTCTGGGTGGATTTAGGGGGATCAGGCGAACATTACAAAGTCACAGCAAGATTGGGGAATGATCTTTTTGGGCGATAAAAGAAGGGAATGGAGGGGGGAAACATAGACATGTCGGTAGGCGTTGATGGTGGGATGGACTGGTTTATGGCAGCCACAAAGGTGAAATGGGGGTAAGAAATGGGGGGAACACAAATAATAATACAAGGGGAATGGAGTGGTGGTTTTACTTTTGGAAAATATGGAAAAGGGACAACAATAACAACAAAAGGAAAGACGACCATCATGGCCAAAAACTCCAAGTGGAAATTCACGGAATTCACGGTGGACAACCTAAGGGATGGTTGAGGGAAAAAAGGAACGGGTTTCCCGTGGTATTGGTGGCCTTTTTACCACTGGTGCATTAGTGCACTTTTCTCCCATATCACGGCCTTTACTCCTATTTTGGACGAATCCTTTCAAGTTTGGCGTTGGAAAAGCACGGAGTGCGGAGGTGTGGGGCTGAGGTGAGGTCGGCAGCATAAGGATTATGGGAGGGAGGTATAGCCCTATGGCTGTTATGGATTATATGGATTACTTTGGCTCATTTTCGAGTGTAATGGATGTGGGAGCCACATTGGTCTGATTTAGCTGTCCTGGGCTGTAAGACACTATTGGCTCAGAGGGCTCATGGTGCTTGATTGGTCTTGTCGTCTCAATCAGTTACTTTTGCTTTTGTATGGAATACATACTCTGGAGATGGAGGGGTTTTTCCCATTCTTCATGGCTCGGTTGCCTTACTAGCATACCACATACACGCTAGGTGTCATACGGTCGGTATGGCTTCGGAGAGGAGTGGGAAGGAGGAAGCAGAGGGGGCCCCTGGGGAAAGGGAGGGGACCTCAGAGGAAGAGAAGGAGTTCCCGGGGGGACAGGAGAATGCCGGGGGAGGCAATGACTTGGTTTATGAGGACGACGACGTCGGTTACTGGATGGAGGCTTGGAAGGAGGAAGGATCCTCGGATGAGGAGGGGATGTGGGAGAAAGGTGAGACGGTAATAGAACGAGAGGTGTACAAGAGAGTTATGACCTTATGGGAAGAGGTCAGACCTCTGAGGAATCGAGGACATGGAGAGAGAACGGAGGAAGAAGAGAAGGTGGAAAGCAAATATTTAGGTTTGGAACAAATGGCGAGAAACAGGCGCATGAAGTACCTATCAGCTCGACGCTTTGAGCAGGCGAAGCAAGAGTTATATTTCATGGGTAAGGATCAAGATATGGAGAAGACCAAGAGGGCGGTGATGAGAAACCGTAAGAGGGGAAGGGATGAATAGAAAGGGGAAGGAAAGAACGAACCCCAATACGACGGTGTATCGTATGATTAGGTGTGGACAGTCGGAATGACGTCGAAAGGGAAGGAGGAGAAGGAGGAGGAGGAGACCTCGAGTGACGAGGAGGAGATGAAGGAGGAAGGAAGGAGACTCCCGGGAGGGAGAGAGGAGGCCCAAAGGGAGCCAGAGGAAAAACATGGTGATGTGGGGTATTGGATGGAAGCCTGGGAAGAGGAAGGCTACTTTGACCCGGACGAGATGTGGAATGAAGGGGAACAGGAGATTGATCGGGATATATATAAGAGAATAGTGCAACTATGGCCGGAGGTCAAAGAGATACGTAAGAAGGAGGAAGGCGAGAGGACGGAGGAGGAACGTCTTAAGATTCGATTATACGAGGAGATGGATGGAGAAGCTCGGGAGAGAAAGAGGCGATTTTTGAGGGAACAATATCGAAGAAAGAAGACGGAACTTCACTTTTTGAATCAAGACCAAGACATGGAACTCGCGAAACGAGCATGCAGAAGGAGTATGAAGAGGAAAAGGGAACGAGGAGAATAGAAGGAAAGACACAACAAAAGATAAAGAAATGAAAGAAAACGAAGAAGGAGGAAGGAGATATATGGGTAAAAGGGGAACAAAGGAGAGGGCCAAAAGGGGAATCAGACCCCAACACGGTGGAATATCGGACGGTATGTGTAGGTACACACGAGAATGGCTTCTAAGAGCAATGGGAAAAGTGAGAAGGAGGAGGTTTCAGAGGAAACCCCAACGGGGGGGGGTGGACGCCTTGGAGAACAAGGAGGAAGCTCTTGGAAGAGCTGGTGGAGAGGAGAGGAATGGAGGGCATGAGTTCGGACTAAGAGAATGGGAGTCGGAGGGGTCGGGGGATGACTCGGACATGTGGGACAGGGGAGAAATCCGGATTGGTAGGGACATCTACCGAAGGGTTATGGAGACGGAGGAGGATGTGAAGGAGATAAGACGAATGAAGGAGGAGGAGATGCTGGAAAGCCAGAGGCGTAGGTATAGGATCTACAAATCCTTTAGAGGTTTAGCGCGGGCAAGGCGCATCCGTTACCTACAGTCTAAGACGCGGTTCTTGAAACGGAAATATGAAGAGGCGGACATCGAGTTGGATCGGCTGGTGGGAGAATATTTGAAGGAGGAGGAAGAAGAAGGAAGAAGGAAGAAGGGAGAACACATCAGGAAGAAGGAGGAGGAGGAAGAGGAAGAGGATGAAGACGTCGGATCTGCTTCCAATTGTAATTAGATATTTATCGTTTTATTATTAATTTAGAAATAGTAACGGTCATAATATTTTCCATAACAGGTTCATATGTATTTGCCAATTATATTTGTCATTTACCAATATGTCCTTCGAGGACAATTACTTACGTCAGAGTAACTAAGGTAGGAACAATAGTTAACTCAGATACAGTTATTATTATTACCTGTAACTAATAATAATTCCGTTTCAGTTGTAGTGCGTAAAGTGTACTAAGATTGTTACCTCAGTAAAGTTTTGTTCCACTAGCTTGAAAGTGCGGAGCGTGTTCGCATTGAGACTAGTCGACCGGTATTCAATCTGCCGGAGCTTCCTACAGTTAGGAACCGTCCGTCAATCGACCCCGTGCTTCAGTACTACCGGATTCACGTTCGGTGTACGCCTCTAGAACCGTAACAGAAGGGAGCTTTTACTCAAATAGAAACAGGTTTCAGCGGTTATGAGCCTTATGTAATGCAATGCGTGCACATGGGCCTAAGTTACTCAACCTAGCTAGCGTTCCCGAGCTCAAGCCCAGTGACAAACTCTACCAAGAGTGGAGGTTTCTTTTCAGATCCTTTACCTACGGAGATAGCGCAGAAATGGGAGACATGGTATCTGATGCCCTAGATAACCCCAAAACAGCGACTACCAAGTACCCCTACGACCCCGCAGCCATCGGGGCTGCAGAACAATGGTCGGACGACGAATCCTCCGAGGAAGAAGAAGAAGACGCTTCACAACCTGACAACAAAAAGAAAGACAAGTCCGGTAAGCAACAAGGTCAGCAGCCCTCTATCCAAACTGTCAAACAGCAAGAGGAAGAGGCACGACAGAAGAAGAGAGCAGAAACAAGAAGGAAAAGAGCAGGCACAAGAAGAAAGAAGGCAGACAGGGAATATGCACAACGTTTGAGAAGGTTGGGACTATACGTCTCAGTAGCCCTAAAGTCCCCCCTCCTAGTTACTATGTGCATGACAGTCACAGACCGGAACCACATAGGTATGTTAGCCCTCGTGGAGGAACGATTTGGAGGCAAATCCCTGATTGACATGATTGTCAGATGGCAAAAATACATCACTTACAACCCCAGAGGGGAAATGTGCCAATGGTTAGATCAGAACTCTCTGCTCGAAAAGCAGATTCAAAACTACTACAACGGTACCATCCCAGAGGCATTTTTCACTGCTCACTTGCTTTACAAACTCTCATCTCATCCGGCATTCGGAGGGTTGGACGCCCTCATGATTCAGTTCGAAAACCAACAGACGACAAGCCACGTTGAGGTGACTAGAATGATCAGGAAGATTTGGAAAAAGTATTCCATTAGACCCAAAACAGACAGAAGTTTGCTCACCGCTGGTGAAACCCCAGGGAGATCAAACCATCGGAAAGGCACGGAACCGTCTTTCGTTACAGAACGAGCCGAGGGAGAACCCAGAAGTTGCTTTAACTGCAACTCCACCACCCACTTGGCAAATGAGTGCAAAAAACCGTGCACCAAAACCGGCTGCCAGAAAGGCAAAAAGCATTCCCGGAAGGACTGTACACGACGGAAACCACAGAAGCCCACAGGTCATAAACCCCCAAAACACTCACCTCGAACCACAGTTGCAGTGGCTGAACAAGCCTCTGACGACGAAATGGAAGAAACCCCGGAAGCCATCCCCACAGACGTTCAAGAGGGTGACCCCTCTGACGAGGAGGAGGAAGACAGCAAGTCGGTATTCGTGTTTTGTGGAGGCAGTGTGGACCCAGAAGAACAAACCAAGACCAGAAAGCAGAGCAAACAGGCCAGCAACAACGTAGAACGAAAGCAGGCAAGCAACCCTAGCTCGTCAGTCAGTCAGACAATCACAGACCAGCAGTCAGTCAGTCAGACAGTCACAGATTAGCAGTCAGCCAGTCAGACAAGCACAGATCAGCAGTCAGCCAGTCAAACAGTCACAGAGCAGCAGTCAGCCAGTCAGTCAGTCTCAGATCAACAAACAGCAGACGAGACAGACAGTACCAGACAGCCAGCCAGTCAGACAGAACAACAACAGCAGTCAGTCTCATGCAGACAGCAAAAGACAGACAGCACAGCAAAACAGCAAGCCTCAGACAAGACAGAGCAAGAAAAATGAGGAGAAGGCAGTGAAACAAGAGGAGAACAGCAAGAAAGAGAAGGTGAAACAACCCAACACTTCAAGCATATTATCCCCTGAAAGTAACTCATCTCAGTCAGAACGCACTGGAAGGTGCCAACCCCCACCACATCCTCGTTATTCGAAGCTCAAACCAGGTTATCCACAGTCTAGCAAGCAGAGAAAGATAGTTAAGGAGGCCACAGACAACAGGGGAAACCCACGTTGTCAAGGGTGGAACTGTAGGGGAGAGCAATGTGGGATTACACACGACACAAAATTTTTTGGCTCGCCAAGGATTATGGCGAAACGGTTCGCATTCTCGAAGTTGTGTGGTTATCACGCAAAGCAAGACCCCCTTTACCCGTTCATAGACCTTAGTAGACCGACAGACAGACCGGACAAGTCGACCCTCTACCCAGGAGAAGAGGGACTACTGAGGCAGGCCGAGATCTACCTACACCAATACGGCAACATTACAGGGTATGTAGAGCTGAATCAGGAATGGCAGTATTACCCCCCCATGGAGTCGCACGAATTCCAAGTGATGCCGCCGCCGGAGCTGAACGAATTGACCCTTCAGCACGCGCGAAAAATCGGTTTGGTCCCGCCCACCACAGATCAGAAAAGGCAGAAAAAGCAGGAAGCTGAGTGCGCAGATAGCGAAGATGAGAGACCCTTACCAGAAAGCAATATCCCTGTATGTCCAATACCAGAAAGGTTGTCCAAAGGACCCATTCTCACCTCATCTCAAGCATCTGCACAAGAACAACAACAACAACAACACACACACCAGAAAGTCACTACATGACCAGCCACGCATTCAGGCAGGCAGGATTAGTCGTAGTAGACGCACAAGCCAGGCCAAAACCCGACATATCACCCATCAATTTCTACACCCTCACACACTTAGCAGAAGTAATGACGCAAGGTTGTATGTGGACGGCAGATAGAGAGGTAGTACGGACGGCAGACGACCAGAAAGATGAGTTTCTCACAGAGGTGATGAGAGCAATAGAGGGAGTTTATTCGAAGTTCAGAGTAGAACGAACTAGCCCCTATAGTCTAGAGAGAGATCCCATCCTCACACACACCACACCACAAGAGAGAGCTCGTTTTCCTTGTGCACCCAACTCACAACAACCACCTGTTCCCACTGAACGCGCTTTATTCACTACCCCTTCTACCAACAACGAACGAGGAAAAGTAGAGAAAAACAAGAGCGGTAAAGACGAGGAGACAGAAGAGTTGGAAAAGATGGACAAAGAAGAAGAAGACGATGACCAAGAACAGTCTGATGTAGAAGAAGATGACGAGATCATGGAATACAACAGTGACGATGAGAAGAACTCAGACGAACTCAGACACGAAATGGCCACGAACGCGTTCTCAGAAGAAGAGATAGAAGAAGAAATAGAAGAAGTCGAGGCAGACGAGTCAGAAGAAAAAGAAGAAGAAGCAGAAGTAGTCGAGGCAGACGAGACAGAGGAAGAGAACGACGAGTCGTTACGATCTGAGGAATGAACACTCTCACGAGACACGAGCAAGTCACACCGTGCCATGATATTCATGAGCGAGAGATCGACCCCCAAAGCCACACACACATACCAGGATAGTGGAGCCTCACAATACATATGTCGTGACAAGACAATCATGACTAATATGACTAGCGTGAAGTCAGTGAAGTTCAAGACCGGTAACGGCGATAGGGAGATCGAGAAGGCAGGCATGATGCAGATGGCTAGAATAGATGGTCATTCAAAGCCCCACGTATTGGCTAAGCCGGCGTACTATGATCCATCTATGCCTATCAACATCGCCCCCACAGGTCCCATGGACCACTACCACCACCGTGCGGTTATCCACCAAAATGGACAGATGTTTATTCTGAAGAAGCCGATCAAGCTAGATCAGAGAGACATACTCGTCAGGGGGAGACTTACCAAGTCCCTACTTTACAGATGGGACACCAAAAAGGATAAACCACTTCGCGTTAATCAACGCTACGTCCCCTCCGGTGTGCCGAAGACCGAAAGCATGTTGGGGTAATTTGGGATGGAAGCCCCCACAAGGATAGCAATAGGGATAGCGATAGAGACAGAGATAGCATTAGCAACGCCATTTTGTACGTAAAGTACCCCAGAAAGACAGATAGAATTAGAACGATAGACGTAGACGTCTTGCATCAAAGCATAGGACACTTTGGCTACCCAAAGGCCGCTGCTTTCGCAGACCCGGCAGGTCATAGAATAGTTAGCCCCAAAGGGACATTAGAGAGCGCCAAAGAGGAGTGTGCAATGTGCGAGCCGTGTATGATCGCTAAATCGAAAGTTTTACCTCGATTCAGCGGCAATCACATTCGCAGAGCAACATACGCTGCAGAGATTCTGCACGTAGACACGCAGGGAGCATGGCGTACTATGTCAAGAACGGGAAAGAGACATAAATTCTCGGTAACCGACGATTATTCCGCTTACACGATTGATTTTTATCTCACCCACAAAAACGAGTTCATTGCATGTCTTAGAAAAGCAATCAGTTTCTTTGAAACACAGACAGGCAATAGAATCAAGGAAATCCGTTGCGACCAGGAATTCACGGCACCGAGCGAGGTGAAGAAAGAATATCCAGGTATAATATGGAGAGATGCAGCGACCGGAGATAAGGATGGTAACTGTATCGCAGAGAGAATGAACCAGACCACCGGAGGACCCGCGCGCGCTATGCGCATACATGCCGGGTTTCCACCCAACTTTTGGGATGAAATGGAGCATACGGCTTCCACTTTGTGGAACATTCTTCCGGCGACCACTGGTCCACGCAAGGGTGTGTCCCCATACGAACAACTATTCGGGCGAAAGCCACCTATGCATCAACTCAAGCCTATCGGAAGTAGAGGAGTCATGCATGTAGGTAAAAAGGACGGCAAAGGAACCATGCCGGGTAGAGTAGTTACGTTAGTAGGGTATGACATACATAGAGAACTTTATCGAGTTTGGGACGGCAAACGAGTAATTCCCGGAGTCAGAAATGCCCGTTTTAATCCGCGCAAGATAGGTCCGCTTACAGGAGTAATACCCGCGATAGCATGGAGTGACGAATCTGAGGGGGAGAGAGAGCTAGACCAAGAGCTAGACACCCACGACAAGTCATTTCACAACACGCACGAGACAGACAGTCTCAACTCCACCGCACTATCACAAGCGAACAACGAGGATATTTTCGACAAACACTATCTCACAGCCCCCGAGCATGAGCACAAGATCAATCCAGATTCGACAACTCATGCGATCGATGAAGCACAGCACGGTACAACCGAACAACAGGACGAACTAAGCCTAGAACAGAGCTTGTTAGAGGAGGACAAACAAGTTAGCATAGGCCCGGTCCCCAATTCCGATTTTACCGCCCCAGATGCAATCCACGACACCCCCAAACAGTATGTGGAGAGCGAGCCCCCGCCGAAAGGACTAACATGGGAGCAGAGCGACAGCGTGTCGACAGCGAACATAGTCCAAGGCAAAAGAACGAGAATACAGACCAACATTCATAAAACGAGCACTCATCATGTAACAATAATGAATGACCGTAATATTGACATGGACGACTGTATTACTCATGACGAAGCGAGTGAATGGTTGTTTTACATTCATCTGCCTACGGATTTGGTAGAGGAAGGTATGACACTCAAAGACTTGCAAAAAGGTATCGATAACGAGCTTAAAGCGCTAAGGGAGTTCAAAACCTACGAATGGGTATCGGCAGACGAAGTCAAGAAAGCCGGTGTGAAGCCCGTAGGCTTATTATGGGTTCATAAATTTAAGATAGACGATAAGGGAATCAAATTCGTCAAATCAAGACTTTCCCTGAGAGGAGATCAGCTTGAACCTGGCATAAGTTACAACCCCGAACAGCTTTACGTTCCTTGTGCAAATCATAGATCGGTTTTATTGCTATTTAAGTTAGCAGTAAGCTTAGGAAACAAAGTTTATGCCGTTGACTTCAAAAACGCGTACCTCAACGCTTTAATGAAGGACCCGGTATTCGCCAGAGCCCCACCCGGAGTACTGGAAAAAGGGAAGGAGGGTATGTTTCTGAAAATTACCAAAGCTCTGTATGGAGCGCCCCAGGCAGGGAAACGGTGGTACGATCTATTCGCCGAACTTCTGAAAGAACTGGGTTTCAAACCTCTCAAGTCAGACCCGTGCATGTTCATACAAGAGGGAGTTCACGTCAGTAAGGCCATTATAGGAGTCTTTCACGTAGACGATCTCATTTTCATTGCCCCCAACGAACGAGCCTATTCCAAATTCTGCGACAGTCTGGAAAAGAAATTCCCGATTAAGCGCTTAGGTCTAGCCAGGGAGTTCAAAGGCATGGAAATTGAACAGCGAGACGGAGAGATTATAGTGCATCAAAGGACTTACGCGAAGAAAGTCATCAAGTTCTTTGGGTACGCGGATAGCAAGCCTAGCGCTACCCCAGGCACCAAAATCGACCCCGCCCCTATGCACGAGTCATCCCGACTCAGACAGTACTCGATCCCACAGATAGTAGGGAGTTTGCTATTCTTAGCAAAAATGACTAGGCCGGACATCGACGAAGCAGTAAACGCTGCAAGCGTCTTACAAACAGTCGATGCGGGAGTCGCTTATGCACGCTTAGGCAAGTGCATCCGATATCTGAAAAACTTACGTGGTTTGCGATTCAAATCGGGCACAAGATCCGGGTTGGTGGAGCAAATTTCCGTATATCCGGATGCGGCGCATAAGGCCTGCGTTAAAACGGGAAAGTCAAGAACCGGGTACGTAGTTTTGGTCGGCGGAAGCCCCGTTGCTTGGTTATCCAAACGGCAAACAAAAGTAGCACTATCATCAAACGACGCGGAAATCATAGCGGCAAATGAGGCCCTCCGTGAGATGATGGCCGTTAGAAATATTCTGCTCGAAATCGGGTTAGCGCAAAATAATCCTATTGATGTATTCGAGGACAATGCACAAACAATTCTCGCAGCGCAAAGAGGACTGTCGGGTCCCCGGACAAAACATCTAGCCGTGGAGGAGCATTACCTACACGAGCTTGAGAGCGGAGGATATGCCAAATTTCGGAAGATAGCTACCGAGGAGCAAATTGCGGACGTGTTAACTAAACACTTACCAAAAGACCAAATGGACTATTTACTGGATAAATTCACAATAAAAATGAATTGAAAACGGTCAATATTATCTATCGGCGGCGATAGCGTTCATTTTTTTTTTGAGGTCTGCAAATTTTTCGCACACACTTATATCATATTTAGGTATCGCTTGAGGCATGCAGCGGATCCAGAGTATGTATGAATGATGTATGATGAAAATGCATGTAGTATGTTGTTTAGTGGCATATCAAGGCAATTAGTGCCTCGCGGCCGTCGCTCGGACGAGCCCCAGGTAGTACAGGCTCAGGGGGAGCACACTCTACGGAAAATAGGATAAGTATGCATGTAACGTTAGAGTTAGACGTACTAATCTTGTTTATCATTAGGTGGCACTGAGCGGAAGACAAAGTTGGACAGCTGCCCTCGTCCGGACCTGTTTGAGGTATAAAACTCGAGTAACACGGTTTTTACCCACAACATATCTGTCCGGAGGAGAGCCGTTGGACTTTGTTGGTTTTATCACACTTACTTCTATTATTCATTACTTTTATCGAGGTATAGTGCATATTCTGTTATAGTACAAACAGCTGCATTTACCCCTTGATTAGCATAGAGTAATTTTGTGTTTTTCCTGAAGTATTTATAAAATAATTGCATAAACATAGACAATATATGTACCTATGCGGATGTGCATGTTTCATATAAGTACTATGTCATATCATCAGGTATGATAGTTATCATTAAGGAACAATAATTCATCCATGTGTCCATGATATATTATGATTTATAACTAGAAATTTTTGAATTTTCATATGTATATCCTAACGGCTATGAATTTAAAAAATTTACTAAGTCATAATCATTAGTAAGTCAGAAACCTATATATGAGTCCATATATCAGTCGCAGACGAACGTACCGGAACGGACGAGACGCTTTACAGCGACCGCAGACGCCTCATGACTCGACAGCGTCCATCACGCAGTCTTTCGCAGCGAAGCAGCGAATAGCGCCGACAGCACCGACAAAAGTCACCCGAGACTCCAAAAGTCAACATGGCCAACCGAAGCGACCTACCAACTGTTGTAACACACTTGCGACAAGCTGACGGAAAGGCAACGAAGCCCCGTACGACCCGCGCAGAGAAGCCGACCCAACATCGCTGACTTTGCGAATCGCAATTTTTACCAACTTACAATTTTTACGACCAAGTACATGTCGTATCGGTAATTAAGGGCATACGACCCCCAATATTTACTCAAAGCTGATAATTCAGCCAGGCCAGACTATTTACAATGTAATGGAGTCATTATCGCGCATTTCAACGAACCTCGTCCACAGACGGACTTAATTTCTTTTTGAAGCAGCGGTAATTAATTCAAACGTGACAACGTACGTTCGAAGTGACGATATATTGATTTATTAATGGATTGATAGAATAGTTTTTACAATCAGTCACTTTACATTCGACTTACGTAAATATCGAATTAAGGGGGAGCGTCGGATCTGCTTCCAATTGTAATTAGATATTTATCGTTTTATTATTAATTTAGAAATAGTAACGGTCATAATATTTTCCATAACAGGTCCATATGTATTTGCCAATTATATTTGTCATTTACCAATATGTCCTTCGAGGACAATTACTTACGTCAGAGTAACTAATGTAGGAACAATAGTTAACTCAGATACAGTTATTATTATTACCTGTAACTAATAATAATTCCGTTTCAGTTGTAGTGCGTAAAGTGTACTAAGATTGTTACCTCAGTAAAGTTTTGTTCCACTAGCTTGAAAGTGCGGAGCGTGTTCGCATTGAGACTAGTCGACCGGTATTCAATCTGCCGGAGCTTCCTACAGTTAGGAACCGTCCGTCAATCGACCCCGTGTTTCAGTACTACCGGATTCACGTTCGGTGTACGCCTCTATAACCGTAACAGAAGGGAGCTTTTACTCAAATAGAAACAGGCTTCAGCGGAAGAGCGGGGAGAACGCATAAGGAAGGAGGGAGATGAGCGAAAATGAGGGCGACGGGACAAACCATGCACACGATGGTACATCGTATGTTAGGTGCACAAGAAAGATGGCCAATAATGGAAACGGAAAGGGGGAAAAGGAGGAGATATCGAGTGCGGAGGGGGAAGCCCAGGAGAGGGAGGCGGAGCCCTCAGAAAGAAAAGAGGAGCCTCAGGAGAGCACGGAGGACATTGGAGAACACGGAGAGTATATGTATGGCTGGAAGGAATGGAATGAGGAAGGGTCGGACGACGAGGAGATGTGGCAAGAGGGGGAGAATAAGATCCATATATATATATATATATATATATATATATATATATATATATATATATATAAGAGTCAGAGATCTAACGCAAACGCTGATGGGGATACTTCAGAAGAAGGAGGAGGACAGGACTGGAGAGGAGAATGACCTTTATAGGGCATATAGGTATGTGGGGGGATTGGCGCGGGAAAGGCGCATCCGATATCTGCAAACCAAGGCATGGCGCCTATATAAGGAATATGAGAAAACGGTGGCGGATCACGACCGTTTGAGGGACAAATGGCAGGAGGCTTTAGAAAAGCAGTTAGAACAGGAGGAAAGGGCGTCTGGTTGTAAACGGAGGTGGAGTGACGAGTAGTGAGAGAGGGTGGACAAATGCCCAAACACGATGATATATCGACTGCCTAGGCGCCCGGGGGGGGGGGGGGGGGGGGGGGGGGGGGGGGGGGGGGGGGGGGGGGCAACGCATAGAATGGAAGAGAGACGGGCGCAATTGGCGGCGCGAAGGCGGGCGGAGGAGAAGGAGATAGAGGCCTCGCTGGGGATCGAGGACGAGATAGAGGAGGAGTTGAGTGAGAAGGCCAAGAGGCAGCTGGAGAAGCTGGCCCAGGCCTGGGAGGAAGGCCAGGAGAGGTCGGTCCACCTGAGGGCGATAATAGAGGAGGCGCGATGGAAAATAATAAGGGACTTATGGGAGGCCGGGACCCGAACTATGCCTCCTGAAATGAGGGAACCGTGCTGGAGGCTATATATTAATAAGGAGACGGAGGTAGCGCAGAGACAATACACATACCTATTGAAGGTGGAACAGGAGAAGACGGCTCTGGTCAGGAGCATCATACAGGCGAATTCGGCAGTGATGAGGGGGACGGTCGCCGAAGTGAGGCTCTGGGAGCAGGATTGGGCGGTGTTAGACCCAAAGCGGTGGATGGATTATGTGGAGGATATAAAGAAGAGATTGGACAGAGAGTGCGAGAGGGGGGCCATGGTAGGCAATGAGTGGCAACTTGAGGAAACGAAGGAATGGGTAACCAAGCTTTTGAAGGCCAAGGAGGTCTTTCATATCCGCCGGCTGGTAGCCGAGATGGAGGCGAAGGGTGACATAGTCCCGGCGGGGGACGAATCGGAGGACCAGGAGGAGAATGAGGAGACGCAGGTGCGGACCGAAACGGCGGAGGAGGTGAAAGAAGTGATAGCGGGCTTGACCGCATACGAGCTGGATGAGCTCAGCATTTAACGGGTTGGACAAGCCCGGGGGATCGGGGGGCAAAATAGGGGACTAATATGGAAGAAAACACAAACAAATATATATAGTAGATGTAGACGGAGATGGCAACAGGGGACATACATGGCTATTCTTTTGGTACAGTTTATCATTATTATTATTATGATCCTTTATTGTTTATTTGTGCTCAACGCTAGACGGCGAAACAATGGATGGAGTAGAAGGGCTGGTGCCTCCGGCGGTGTTGCCGTTAGCTTTCACGCCCGCAAAGAAAGCTCTGTTCACCCCTATGAAGGTGGGGGACGCGGAGCCGAACGTGGGTGAGTTCGTGAAGCTGAAGTACGTACGGAACCCGCCAATCATGACGCACCATTTTTTGGAACTAATGCAAGACCATCCGGGGATGGGAGAGGTGTACAAACAGCTCATTGGGTCATCACTGGCCCGATGGGAGAAAGGTCCGGATGAGAACGGATGGAAGGAGGAGATCAAGGATTGGGGCGACGGAGTGCTTGCCACGGGGAATAAGAGTTGGGGACCGGGTCTCGCCACGAGGGTGATGGCGGAGATGGCGGAGGTACTCGCGGTGGCGGTGGGTCATCACCGAGCGCAGGTGTCGGCCAAGGCGATGCCAACCTTCGACATACGCCCTATCCTGGAGGACGGCGAATTGATAACGACGGGGTCGTTAGAGGAACTGATCAAGCTCATCAAAAGCCTGGCGGCAACGAGCAAACTATACGCGAAGAAGGTCACATCGACGATTGGTCTCTGGGACAAGAGCATGACACTAGGCCCCATGGCGGTACTGGTGGACTGGCTGGAGCCCATACACGGTGCCTGGGCGGCGAGGGTGCGGGAGAACGCGGCCTTTTTCGAGACAGCAATGCCGGAATACGGTGATGGCATGCAGGCTATGCACAAAGTCCTGGAATCCAAAGCCGTGGTAGGCAAGGCCGTGGAGGAGGCGCAGAAGGTAGTCAACATGGGGGCGGCGGCCGACCCGTTGGCCGTCGAACAGGCGGCAAAGGAGATGCGCCGGTGGGCCTACCATTTGTCGATGGCGAAGGCATGCGTAAAAGGATATGTCGCATGGATGAGAATCAAAATAAAACTCACGGAGGAGGGTGACTCCCCGGCGAAAAAGAAGGATAAGAGAAAGAAGAAGAAGAAGGACGAGAGATCGAAGAGTAAGGAGCTGGGATCGGACGACTCGGGGGAGGAGAGTGAGGGAGGTAGTAAGAAGAAGAGGAAAACGGACGGAATGATATCGGGAAAGGAAAAGAGGGCGAGGGTAATTAAGGAATTGAAGAAGACAGAATGGGCGCGGAGCGGGGGGGCTCAAATCGACGCGAGTCGACATGAGGACGTGGCTTATATGAATATGTTGCGTCAATTCGCGGTCTCCTTTAAGTGGCAGCTCCGGGGAGCATTGATGGGGAATGCGGTGGAGGACATCTGCTTCATCATAGGAGATGTGATGGGCAGTGGGTCTGCAAATAAGGACCTCATGAACCCGAGTGTGTGGGAGAAGGTGTATGAGAGAGAGACGAAGGGGAGACCGGAACGGAAAGATTGGGAGAAAGTGGATGTGGTCCACTATGTGCTGGCGGATATTTTCAATTTTACGGTGTTCACCAGTGCTTCGGACGAGCGGGAGCGGGTACGCGAGGTGATCGCACAGAAGATGAAGGACAAGGTGCCTCTGTCAGCACTTTTCCAGGAGGTGATGGATCTGTGCATGGTGAACGACGCACAGGTCATATACCCTTTGATCATTGGGTACGGTCTATGGAGGGAACAGGCGACCAGACCGGTGGCTAAGGAGATGGTGAGCGCGGGACTGAAGAGCCCGAACTTGCCGCCGGGCAACAGAGACAAATGGACAAATTGGCAAACCGAAAGTCCACTGGACTGGAAACTTGACCAGGAGGATGTCAAGCTCATCAACACTCTACTGGTTGACCACGCGATCACGGCAAAGATGCCTCGACCTAGCGCGCAGAGCGGATACCCCGGGGGGGGGGGGGGGAACGAGAGGCGGAACAAGGGGGAGATACTGGAGAGGGCGTGACCTCCAACAAGGGGGTGGCGACAGGGCATACTCGTACGGGAGGCCTAGGCAGGCGCGAGCGACGGAGGAATCAAGGGGCCACTTTCAACAGTCCCCTGCGGTGAATGCAGCGTTCGCTCCTGTCACCCCTGGCGCGAAGCCTAGAGGAGGACCGAGCCCAGACGACCCGCACTTTTACAACAAGGCGACACCGGACCGTACCATCGGGAGCGACCCGAGATATCCGGACGATAGTCTCTTGGATCTGGCGCCGGGAGTGGCGAAGTACGAGCGGAGAGCTTTGAAGTCGTCCACGGACAAGCGCAAGACATGCTATTGGCAGCTCGATATCTGGTGGTTGGGTATCCGAGGCCGCTGCTGCAAACATCGGGACGACTCAATGAGGCATGACGATATGGCCAGTATGAGCACGGCGGAGCAGGCCGCGGCCAAGCGGGAGCTCATGGAAGCAATTCGCCATGGGCAATGGCAATTTGGCGGCTTGGAGACATTGTTCGATGAGTACAAAATGCAGCACCTTCGGCCCAACAACGACCGAATAGTGGCTGAATGGAAATGGAAGCGAAGGAACAAGAGTTCCTACTACGAGGCGGCGGGATATCCGCCACGAGGGGATGGAGAGCGCGGAGGGCGCGGAGGACGCGGTGGACGCGGCGGACGCGGGGGCGGACGCGGCGGCGGCCGGGGCGGCTGGGGCAACAATCAACAGGCGGCGGCGGACCGCCCGGGGTGGTCCCCATCGGTAAGAGATAAAGGAGAAGGGGTGAGAGGGGAACAAAAACAAATGGAGTGTAAGGGTAGGAATGGTTTCCCATTTGTGCACCCGGAACGTCAGGTTCTGATTTCAGGGGCAGCGGTGGGACAGCCGGAGCGACAAGGCTTGGCGGGAGGGGGGCAACCCACGCCGACGGGTACTGTTGCCTCTGTCGAATCGGTGCAGCAGGAGCACGATAACACACATGGCATTTTTGAACAGGAGCAGGCTCCTCGGGAGGAGGAAGTGCGTCCGCGGCGACGTGAGGACGAGGATGAAGTCCAAATCGTCGGAGTAGGACGAACAGGTAGTGGAACTACCGACCCGCAGGGCGGGCACAAACGGCAAAAACTGGATGGTGCTAGGAGCACGCCAACAGGAGGCCAGGGCGGCACGGCGACACATCGTCAGCTCGGGTTATGGCAGCGACATGGAGGGTCGGGGTGGCCGAAACGACAGGCGTACCATCGATCTGACTGGGGCATGACGCGAAAACGGGAGAGGGAGAGAGAGGAGAGGAGAAAGAAGAGGGAACACGACAAACGGCGGGTGGCAGAGGAGCGAGGTCGTGAGGGCGAGCGGGGAAAGAGAAATGAGAGAGAGGGAGAAAGTGAGGGGAAGGGAGACGAGACGAGGATATGGGAGGTGAAGGGAGATGAGGATAGCATAGAGGGGGAGAGGGTTGAGGGGAGTAAGGAGGGAAAGGAGAGGGAGTCCGAGGACAAGGACAACGGCCGGAGGCCGGAAATGAACTCGGGGAATGCCGAGGGAACCAACGGCAGGGAGGCCGAACGGACACGGACTATCCTGGACACTTATCAGAGAATCGAATCGAAAGCAGAGGCGGAAAGGCCTACGAAATCGGTTAACTCTATTAAAAGGTCCAACCTTCCTTTGGCGTATACAAGGATGGCGATCAAACAATTGGGAGGAGAGGAGGTCATTGGTAATGACACCATGGCGGCTATAAGTGTGATTGGTAAACACTTTCAGGATAAATATGGGGAACAGCCATGGTATCGGCAGGCGCTGAGACCTACCCGGGGATGGGTACATGGTGTATCAGGAGCGACGCCAATAACAGGAACAATGTTATTGACGTTTAACCTGTCGGATGGAGCGACTTTCACACAAAAATTCTGGGTGGTACCGGCGTACTCCGGAGGTTTGTTGTGGAGTTTTGACGCGCTAAGGCGTATGAGCGCACGAATCGTATGTGATGAGAACATCGTACGATACGGAAAAGGGGAAAATGCTCCGGTATATGAGCTGGTCGAATGGTCGACGGAGTCGGACGGTGAACGGAGACCGGATGAATGGTCGGCTAGTGATTTTACTGCGGCGACTGTAACTTTACGGAGGAGGAGACTGCGGGGGAGGCAGCCAGGGAAGTGTTCACGGTCGGGGACCCTAAGGTGGACACGGAAGGGGAGGCGTCGGAGGACGAATGGACGTCGGATCGCATAGTGGCACTATGTGACGTACGACTGGCACAAATCCAGGAACAGCGGCGGTTAGCCACGGATGGTTTCCCGGCACATGGCCGTAATCTGGGACATCAACACAAGGAAATGGACACCAGAACGGTGCCTATGGCGCAATACGTGGTGTGCAACGTAGCCAAACCGGGTCAGGCCAAGACGGCCATCACTGATTTCCTTCGGGATAAGTGGGGACAGGAACCCATTATGGCAGATTCGGTATCGGCGGTTAAACAAACCCTCAAAAACAGGATCTCGTTGGGAGAGTTTACGATGATCTTGCCGTTGGGTAGAAGGACTGAAATGTGGTGGTACGATATCGAGGACTTCTTGATAGATGACCCGATACCGATACCGAGCCGCACTCAGAAGCTCATTTTAGCCTGTCGCTTGGGAAAGCGAGCGGAGGCTAGGAAATACAGGCAGGGGTTGATAGGCCGGGATCTGGCAGCGATCCGGGATGAGGCCTTCACCCATATCTCAGGCGTATACCATCGCACTCACGCGATTCAATACGCCATGATGATCGACCAGTTGACGAGGTATGCGGAACAGGAGATGCAGACACCGACGCTATATCGGTCCCGGGAGGGATTCGACGAGCACGGTATGGAGACGGTGGTAGATGATATCGCTGGGACAGCGACGGAGGAGCAGATCAAAGAAGAGACAGACAAGGCACGGCTGGCCTTGCGGGAGCAGGCGCAAGGATGGTTGGGAGACAACAACACCAAGGAGGCGGTTCTCACGATGATGGACGAGAACATTGAGGTTTTTGGACCACTGGAGGGTGGATCGGTCAAACACCACACGGCGGTGTTTCATAGAGAGATGGGGCAGGAGGTGCCGGGGGTGGGACGGCCATCACGCCTCAGCTTTCAAGGATAGGATAGCGAAAGAGATGACAGCGGAGCTGTTGGAAAAGGGATTGATAGAGCCACGGTTGTCGACGTACTCGTCGCCGGTGCGGATGGCACCGAAACCGGATGGTACACTGCGGATGTGTATCAATTACTGGAAAATCAATCAGATTATTAAGAAGATTGAGACACCCGTACCGGACGTACGGAGGGGAGTGGAGCAACTGAGGGGGGCGAGAATATACTCCACACTGGATCTGAAAAGCGGTTTCTGGCAGATACCGTTGGCGGAGGAGAGCCGATACCTCACAGCGTTCATGGTTGGTATGACCACGTACGTGTGGAAGGTATTGCCGATGGGGCTCAAGGTGGCTCCGGGCATCTTTCAAAAGGCTATGACGGAAATGTTGGGTTCTAAGTTCCGGGATGAGGATTTTGCTTATAAGCATGGGGACACGTCCTCGTATGCTTTTGCATATTTGGATGACGTGGTGATATTCTCGAACACGATCGAGGAACACATCGAACACCTCAAGGATGTAATGAGGCGGGTCAAGGCATTTGGCTTCAGGCTCAACGCCAAAAAGTGCCACTTTATGCAGAAGAGGATTCAATATCTCGGGTACGACATTGAGAACGGGGAATGTATGATAGCGGCGAAAAAGCGGGATGCGGTGGCGGAGATGCCAATGCCCAAGAGCAAGTCAGATCTGCATTCATTCATATCTCTGGCACAATATTACGGGGAATTCATACCTAATTTCGCGGCAAGGGCGGAGCCCATACGGGAACACATGAAATACTTCAAAGGGGACTGGCATAACCCCGACACGTGGGGGCCTCAGGTGTTGGAGGCAATAAACGATCTGAGGGCGACGATCGTGAAAGACCCGCTGGTGGGCGGGGGAACTGTATTGAAGTTGCCAGACTTCAACGCACCCTTCATCCTGGACACGGACGCGTCGGCGTACGCGATAGGAGGGGTACTGCAACAAGAGGACCCGGGGGGAAGGCTAAGGCCGGTAATGTTCCTTAGTCGGCGGATGTTGCCTGCGGAAAGGCAATACTGCACAAGGCAACGGGAGGCGTTAGCCATTGTGTGGGGGTTCAAAAGACTCCGGGAGTATTTGTGGGGAGCGAAAGGTACAAGGGTGAGGACGGACCACAACAACCTTCAATGGCTGATGTCCTCGGACCAGACAGGTCGCCTGGCGAGATGGCAGCAGGAGCTGTCGGAATACGACTTCCAGATTGAATATATCAAAGGAAAGGAGAATTTCCTGGCGGACCATCAGTCTCGATCAGGGGGGTTGGAGGGCACCTCTACTGAAAAGAAGGAGAGGCCGAAGGCACCGGAGGTGTTCACGGTGAAGCCGGTCTGGGATGGTGACCAGCGAAAAGGTGTGAACCTGACTCGCTTTGGGTTTACCACGGCCGCGGCGGTACTGACGGTCTTGGGAGAGATGGATTTGGAGGAAATAGAGAGAGAGACCGACTTCGAGGACAAGAAGCCGATCAATGGGCTGATATATAACGCGGAAGTGACGGGGGCATATAAGTTTAAGGCGAAAGCGGGGGAGGATCAACAGGAGCAGAATAAATGCCTACGGGCATATGAGGCGACGAGCGGAGGGAAATGGGAGTGTTGTGGGAAACATGGAGGAAGACGGGCGGACGAGGCCCACTGGGAAGGGGAGTGGGATGCAGCGGTGTACAAAGAAAGGTCGACGGAGGACCTGGAAGCGCCACGACCGTCTTGGCGGAAGATGCCAATGGTAGGCAACCTTAACCTGGGGGTCAAGGTAGGGGAGGAACAGATGGTGGAACCGGTGGCGTTCCAGGGGGTCCCGAAAGACCACCCAAGCCGGTTGGCTCTGGATCTGGAGGCGAATACCCAGATCAAATTTGCATCGGTCGAGATGTTCAAAGAATTTACGGGTAAGTCGAAGAAATTCGCGCAATTCAGGGAATTCTATGTCAACCCGAATCCAGGGCGGTTGAACGACGACATCAAAAAGTTGTCAAAAATATACGCATACTCGGATGGATTGGTATGGTATATGGGCAAGGATGGTAGATACAAGGACGATCAGGAGAGGTGGACGGTGTGGGTACCGGAGTTGCGACATGCAATCTTGATCGGGGCTCACCACTGCCCTTTGCAGAGTCATCCTGGGTTGGATAGGATGAGGTGGTCTATGTCGCGGAAATTCTATTGGGAGGAAATGAACAGTGATATCGCGAAATTCATCAACGGTTGTGCTCCGTGTAAACGGGCCAAAACACCGTATGATGCGACCAAAGGATTGCTGGGGCAATACGAGGTCACGAGCGAGATCTTTGAGACGGTCCACATTGACTATGTGGGTCCACTGCCGGAGGCAGGTGAGGGCAAGTTCAAGTACATCCTCACGGTTATCGATAGGGCATCTACCTATGTCATAGCGATACCGACGAAGGATGATACCAAGGAAACGACAGCGAAGGCGCTGATCGACCATGTCTTCAGTCGGATAGGGGTCCCGAGAAGGATTATATCTGACCGGGGGAGTTCGTTCGTGAACTGGTTGTCGAACGAGCTGAGTGCATATTTTGGTTTTCAATGGAACTATGTCACGGCATACAACCCGATGGCTAACGGGAAAATCGAGAGAATGCACAGAACCATGAAGTTATCCTTGAAAATTTACTGCCAGAACAACCAGAGGGCTTGGCCGGACACGGTCTATGCCTTCACGTTCGCAGTCAATAACTTGGGGTCTTCATCCTTGGGAGGACAGGTTCGGCTGTGCCCGAATCAGTTGGTACACGGGAAGGTGCTGAATACACCCACGGACTTCCTGAAACATACGGCACTGTATGACCCAACGGAGTTGATGGCATGCAGACTGCGGGCCATGGCGGAGGCGGAGCAGATAGTACGGAGTCAGAGAGAGGTGGAGATGAGGCGCAGGGACGCCAAAGGGGAGGAGAAATACAAACACGCGGACTTCAACCCGGGTGACACGGTGCTGTTGTATGTACCGACAGTCCCGGTGGGAGTGGCCGTGAAGCTGTATGAGAAATGGCAGGGGCCGTATCAGGTGATACAACAAACGGCGGCTTATAACTATAAGATTAGACACCAACGGACGAAGAAGGAGCAAATCGTCCATGTCCGGAGGTTGGTGAAATTCTCGTCGTTCTTGTTGGACTATGAGACGGAGGGGGATGCGTTGGCACGCACGGTGAATGATTGGGGCAACCCCATCCCTTTGCTCACGAGGTCACAGAGGGCGGAGGAAATCGCCAGACTGAAAGAACAGCTGAGTGTCGAGAACGAGGAGGAGGAGAAACAGAGGTTGCAGGACGCAATCACGGAGTTGGAGACGGGGTCGCACGAAAGGGTGCCGAAGAGGAGACCCATCAAGGAGGGGGACGAGAACAACCAGATGGGGGAGAAGGGGAAGGCGGTGGAACCGCAAAAACGGGAGGAGAAGAAGGGACACAAAAGTGAGGTGAAGGAGCACAAGAGTGACAAGAACGAAGGAGGGGAGAAGAAGAGAGGGCGGCCACCACTACCTAAGCCACCAACGGAAGGCGAGGTGGGGAAGGTGAGAACTGGATCGGCAAGGTGGGGGGAAGACCCGGCCGCGATTGACAAACTCGCCTGGAGGGTGGGTAAATTTTATCTGATGAGGCCGGCGGCCAAAAGCGTGTCGGACGACACTATGGACGACTTCTATGTCCTACGGATACTAAAGACACGGGGTAGGACTCGGTCAAAGGCATCGGAGGGTATTGCACCGGTCATGCAATTCTGGAGGAGCGAGGACGCGGCGGAGGCGGATAAAAGCCGCCAGTTTGAACCCGTCTTTTTGGAAAACTGGGGCAAGAAACGGGAAACATGGGATGTCAACATCGGGGAGGATGATACGGACCTCGGATGGTCTTGGACATGCCGTTTGACCTCACGACGGATCGGCGTATCCCCACTGTCATCTGGGATGCAGTGGAAGAGGAGGGCTGGCCCTTCGAAATTATCGGGGCACCACCGGCGGCGGTGGGATCCAGGGGACGGAAACGCCCCACGGTGACGGAAAGACAGACGAGATCGAAGAAGACATAACAGAGAGAGAGAGGGAGAGAGAGAGAGAGAGAGAGAGAGAGAGAGAAAATGACAGAGAGAGAGAAGACGGGAAAGAGAGAAAAAAATAAAAGAGAGGGAGAAAAGACAAACTTACTGTGACCAAGGTGGCACAGTCAGCGGATGAACTTGCCCATCGGGTCGGTGAGACTCTAGTGTGCGGGACACACAAGAAGCGCGGGGCGCGGAATATGAGGGCAGGGCGCGGGGCGCAACGGTACGGTACAAATCCCGCACGGAGACGTGACGGTTGATAATTTTCCCGCGGGCGGCCGCGATGTATTTGACACAGCCAGCGTAGGGACGCGGCCATGAGCAGGCATGCTCGATGGGAGTAATCATGGACGCTAGGGAGCGGGACCATCAACCAGCGGGGACTGATCACCCTCCAATAATATTATTATTCAAGCCTTCGGCCGGGGACGGCACAACATATACATAGGCGAACGTACGGGGTACGTATATATATATATATATATATATATATATATATATATATATTTGTATATATAAGGGTTGTCTATCCGCAAAGTATGAAAAAAGCCGTTAGAATGTGTAAAACCTTCAACTGATACAACGAAAAAGTGTCCAACCCTTATGAAAACTATCAAATGTTTTCTCAAAATCAACAAACTAAGCACATTTAGAAAGAATTAAGACATATTAAGCACATAGTCCATATTTTTACTACATAAAAATATATATAAACAAAGTTCATATGGACTATGTGCTTAATATGTCTTAATTCTTTCTAAATGTGCTTAGTTTGTTGATTTTTAGAAAACATTTGATAGTTTTCATAAGGGTTGGACACTTTTTTCGTTGTATCCGTTGAAGGTTTTACACATTCTAACGGCTTTTTCATACTTTGCGGATAGACAACCCTTATATATACAAATGACCATAGGGGGGAAGGGGGGCGGGTTTCAACGAAGTTGAAACGGGGGGTTGGGGGTTATTAAGTTAGAAATCAAGTGTCTTTAAAAATTCAATGTCAGGATTAGTGCTCACATCATGTTTCTTTTTGTAATACTCTTTATTGTATTCTTTTATCTTGTCTTTGTTGTCGTCTCTGTATCTCTGCTTCATTTGCTGTACTTTGGCTTTATTTTTCTTGTAGTATTCCCTATTGTATGCATTTATTTTGGCTCTATTCTTTTCCACATATCTCTTTTGGATTTCCTTTATTTTATCGGGATGATTTTCTCTATACTTTTTCTGATATCGTTGCTGTTTTGTGTCGGTATACATTGGTTATATACATATAATCCCCTTACCCTTAATATAAAATCTATACTTCCCTTATGTTTAATCTCTTGTGTATATGAGCACGGGAGAGAGAGTTTTTATAAAATACCGCTTCCTACATAGTGTCCAATCCCTACGTTGGCCATGTCCGACTTGACCCTTAAGCCCTCGGACACTTTTTATTATGTTTTTTAAAGGATTTTATATGTTATTATACTTACTATTAATACTTTTTTTACTACTAATAAATCTCCCTCTGCTCTCTCTCGCAGTCGTCCGCCCTTTAATGATGGAAATCCAGTGGAAATCCACACGACGAGAAATGGAAAAACGAAATGAAAACAACATAACAAATTAATAATGACTGCTAAATTTTGCAAAAAATAAAAGCCCATAAAGGAAAACGAAATAAACGAGCAAAGCACCTCAAAAAGAAACTCATCATACCGCTCCGCCAAAAGTAAAAAGGCAATAGGACAAAAAAAAATAAAAAAAATAAGGCGATAATGTCGGATAATATACGAGTGGGAATTGAACCCGCGACACGGAAAACCGAGAGCGAGCCCCCTTACCATTCATCTATCAGACACTCTCGCAACAATTTTGTAACATTCGCAATCATAATAATATTCACATCTGACTTGAGAGAACATCTGGAAAAAGGTGGAGTAGGAGCAACCGATGAAAAAGAAAAAAATAATTATCAGCATTCACTACCTAAACCTCAAACCCTGCGACGCCTCGGTGCCGTGGTGTCGCAGTGTCGCAGTAGAACCAGATGAGTGAGAGGTTGATAGGCATAGGCGATAAAACGGAGGAGGATTGGGTGGAGGATTTTCTTGTTCAAAAGATTGGAAAAGATAGATTGAAAAAGTATAAGATTATATCTGAGGAGCGAATTAATAAGAGCGATAAAGAGATAAAATTATTAGTTGAGAAAAAACGACCAGACGAAATAAAGATTAGAGCAATAAATAGAGTTTTGAGAAGGCTTGATGAGGAAAGCGACAATGTGGAGGAGGATAGACAATACGAGAGGAATAGAAAGAAGGAGTTAAGGAGGATTGAAAAGGAGAGGAAAATGTTTAACATGTGGAAGGAGAATAGAAACGAATTTACCAAAGTAGTCCAAGATAGGATACTTAATGGAATAGAAAACGAAGGTCTCTCTTTCAACAAATCTTATATTAGATATAGTGAAGACCACTTCCCAGAACTCATTAATGTAAAGAATGAAAATTGTGGGAATATGTATCGATGTATGAGGGAGGAGAATTAAGTGGTCTTGTTTGTGTTGTGTGGTGCCTGCCTACCCGCTCACCTCTCATCAATCAACACGGCACACACGCACATAAGACAATATAAACACATACATCAGTAAAAAGCACACATTAGTTTATTGATTAGTTTATTGATTAGAACGGCTTAAAGGCACTACCCACACATGTTTTTTTGTGCTTTTTGATGTGTGGGTAGGTCATGTCGGAGGAACTCGCAGAAGAGATGGAGGCGATGGGGTTGGAACGCGAAGAAGTTGAAGAGGAGGAAGCAGAAGGCAAAGCAGTGGTGCCTTCGCCTTCGCCTTCGCCTTCGCCTTCGCCTTCGCCAGCAGAAGGAAAAGAAGTTGCTCCGCTCAGTCCGTGGAGGAACTTCGGCAACCTGTCCCGAGTGGTTTTAACCACTACGGGTAAATACGTTGAGATGTCAAAGGCTTTTATCAAAGCCCCGAAAATTATTAAATTGTTTGCGAGCAAATCCTCGCACAACGAAAACCCCGATTGCCTTTATGCAAAGGCAAAGTATGATGCCACTTTCAAAGAACCCAAATACAAATATTTCTTTCTGGTATCAAAGGGGAGTGGTGAGCGAGAGGAGTTGATTATTTACAACAGCCTCACTGCATTGGCCAAGTTGAATCACGAGGCAGCCATAGTCAATTGGGTCGTGAAAATTCGTTAATTAAATCTTTTTCTTTTGATATTATTTATGACTTAGAAAAAATATAGACTTGTTTAATATATACCGGTCAGTCAATGTGGAGTGAGAGTGATAGAAAGTTTGTGAGGCAACTAAAAGTAGCAGACACAGAACAAAAAATTTATAATGTAGTGTCTAATCATTTTGATAGTGACCATAAGCCGTCAATCGCCTTTCATAATTCTATAATGTTACTATTTTCTAATAAAACTACTGACGAAGAAGCACTTGAAGCATTAAAAGTTATTTACCCCAAGTATGTCTTAATATATCCGAATTTGCAATCAAGACGACAACGAATATCTGAAGTTAGAATGAAGGCAATTAAACCAAATCAAAGTGAAAAAGTTTATGAAATGTCTAAACTAGATAAATACTTCAATTTGAACGAAGATGAAAGAATTGAAATCGTAGAAGGATACAAGAAAGATGTGAAGCAGAAAAATGAAGAAAAAATACAAATAGATGTGCGGGATGTGATGGCGAAAATGAATGAAATGATCATGAGCGATGATGTCTATATGAAACTGCTATCATTAATGATAGCAACTGGTGCCCGCCCCGTAGAGATATTTGATAAGAATACATATGAATTAATCCCTGATAAGCCGAGTTGGTTAAGAGTTAATAATCTAGCGAAGAAACGAGAGGGGCAAAAGAAGAACTGGACAGAGAGGCCTGTAATTCTTTTTACTCCCGAATTTGTAATTGATAAAGTAAATTCAATTAGAAATCATTTCAAGAAAAAGAAAGCGGTTATTATCAACGATGACGGGCAATTAGACAAACAAAAAAACAATGAGTTAAACAAACGAATAATTAAAATCTTTCCATGGCTGGAGAATTATAAACAGAAGAGCAGTATGCTGAGAAAGTTGTATGCAAGTTTATCTTATTCCAATTTTGCCAATCCAAAGTTGGAGAACTATAACACATGGGTAAGCAATGTGCTGGGACACGGCGATATGATGACAAGTTTTTCGTATTCGTGGGTAAATGTGGCCGATCCTGAGGAGATTAAAGCAGAAGGGATTAAAACAGAACTTGAAGAGTTAAGAAGAAAGATAGATTTATATCTGAATTTAACTAATGTTAGCGAAAACGGAGAAGAAGAAAGCAAATATGAACCATTAGGAAAGAGAGCGAGCCGTGCAGATAAACTTGAATTATTGGAAAAAATATGGAACGATTACGAAGGGCAAATAACAAATACTAAACTACGACAATTAAGCGGGATAGGAGCAGTGCTCGTCAATGAGTTTATCAAAGAAAAAAAAGAAGCACCACAAGAAGAGGAAACAAAAGCACCATTAAGAAGAAGTGCTAGAATTAAAAAGAAGGCTAATACTTAACCACAATCAATGGGGGCACTCTGTATTGCTTCCTGTATTTACTCTCCCACCTGAAACATGCAACGGAGCATATGGTGAACCATTCTATGTAATCCACACTATCAACATTTACGGCGATTATAGGCGGATGTGATTGAAATGTGGGTGCCAGTCCGCATATATCACAAGTCTCTTTGTTGATGTTTTTTATGTTTTCCAAATAGACAAAGGTTTTAATGTGGCCAACGATATCCGCGGGCAATTCTTTAATAATAACTGACATGTTTTATATAATATAAGTTGATTTAAATTAAATCAACTTTGAATATAAAATGAATTTGTTTGGTCAAAGCACGAATACACCATCGCCATCATCTACATCGTCATCATCTTCTTTATCAATAGATAATATTAAAGACGCATTACCAACAACGGCCTTCGGAGAATTGAGAACGGCTACTCTGTCGCCAGTATTACAAAATGTATTTACATATGGCATTAATACTCGTTTCTTTGACAAAACAGAAACAAACGGCGGGGTGGTATCAACTGCTAATTCAATGGCGGTTTTGACCACATCGGCCTCGGGTAATTCAACCGCACAGATTACGACTATAGAGAGAGCAAAATATAGAAGTGGCATGGGCTTGGTTGCTAGATTTTCCGCATTGTTTCCATCATCTATCACCGCGACTACCTTTAATTGCGATATCGGCATAGGCACACCAGCAGACAATTTATGTTTTAGACAATCAAACTCGGGAATGTCCGTTGTGAGAACGGCGGGAAACGTAGAAAATGTGGTTAGTCAATATGCGTGGAATGTTGATAAATGTGATAATACAGGAAACTTCCCCACGATTGATTTTACTAAATTGAATGTGTTTGAAATAGTCGTCCAATATCTGGGTAGCGGTCAGATTACATTTAAAATTGAAAATCCCCGCACTGGACGAATGGAAGTAATTCATGCGATTAAATACGCGAGCACTGCTACTACTCCATCATTAGATCAGGCGGCGTTTGCTCTATACGCGAAGGCGTATTCATCAACCCTTCAATCCGTTGTAATGAAAACGGCGAGTATGTTTTTGGCAGTTGAGGGGACTATTGACCGCACTATTGCTATAACTAATTCGTATGACAATGTCAAAACTATAGGAGCAACTGAAAATGCCATATTTACTATTAGAAACCGCGCCACATTCAACAGCAAAACAAACTATAACATAATCTACTTTGAGAATTTGTGTATTAGCAACTCAGACACTAAAACATGTATCGCGAGAATTGTGCTCAATACCACATTAGGGGGGGTGCCTTCTTACTCTAATTACGACACCGCCACATCATTGGCCGAGGTAGATACGGCGGGGACAACAAGAACGGGTGGAAGTGTGATATTCACATATGTGTTATCTGGTGGTTCATCAATATACATTGATTTGTCTCATTATAACATCAAGATAGGGTCAGGTAAGACATTTACTATATCCGCACAAAATACAAGCGGTGGAACGGCGAGCATTTACGCTTCATTGAACTGGATTGAAGACCAGATTTAAACAAAAAAAATTACACACTTTCAAAAATACAGGCTTTCAAACTTTTTTTCTATCTCTACTGCTAGATTGTTAATATTTGTTTTTTTTGTCATTTCCTCAACAATTGGTGCATGGTATTTTCTTAAATACCGATAAAACTGATCCATATTAGTCCCGCACGGGATTATATCTTTTTTTTGTTTCAAACGGCACTCGTTGACAGCCGTTATCAACTTAAACAATTTATCTATATTGTCCAAAAATATCATATATAATAAGGGAAATTATAGTCCAAATGTAAATAAACCGATAGGATTAAGCATGATACACCTTTAAGAGAATTGAAACTTCAAAATTGACAGGACATTCAAGCACTTCACCGCCCGCATTTCTAATTACAATATCAATAGACCTTAAACTTTTTGTTTTATTAAATGGCACATAATCGGCAACATCATTAGAACTCTCAAAGTAGCACTGGACTCCATAGGGTTTATCTAAATTACATTTACCGACCACGGAGAAATTACCATTTGCTTCAACTAATATACATATATATAAACCAGACTGATTTAAAGCACGGCTATGGACATAAACGGCCGTTTCACCGATTAGATTGACTATAGACTGCATGGTGCTACTCGCCGCCGCCGAGATATCAGCAGTTAGACCTATCTTATCGCTAATCGTGCTATTATCGTAATCAAAAGCATACGTATCACCAGTGAAAGCGAAATTCAATTTATTAACGGAGTTCAAAGTTATAACTACGGAGTTAGGGGTAATTGCTGAATTAATCGCAGTTTGAAGAGCGGTAATAAATGTATCAATGGTGTATTGATTTGCTGTTACGATTGCCGTTTTTGTAGCCGATCCAGTTGTTTTAATCAATGTGAGAGTGTTGGCATAACTCGGTATGTTTGGGAAAACATTTGGAATAGAGATACTCTTAACGACATAAGCACTGATTATATCAATATTACGACCAGTTGCTGGTAAATCAACGACGAAACGACCATTGTGAGTAGAAGCGGATTTGGATTCTGTTTTATCGCTTGAGGAGACACGAAGGAGGAAATTTTTGCGGGTTCGCTTTTCGTCTTCAAGATTGCTTATTGTAAATGACATTGCTATATATTATAAAATATTATATTCTAATTTTTAATTTTTTTTTATTGTTTTACGACACAGCGAGATGGGTAGATAGACGCAACTTTGACGTATTTCAACCAAGCAGTGATGGCACGATTTTCGTTATAATCGGCCGCATAACGAAGAGTAACTTCAGCAGTTCGCGAGTTATTAACAGCAAGACCAGATGCTCCAATGTGTGGAGATTGGTTGAGTGTCTGGATAATAGTAGCAAATCCTGAGTTAGATGTAAGTCCCGTTTTATCCCCAGTAGAATAATACTTACGAAAGTTTTCAAGAGAAACAGATGAAGACATGTAAGCATCGCGAATACCCATAGTCGCTTGAAGATTGTTAATATACAATTCCGCACATCCGCGTTGAACGGCAGCCAGAGTATCAGTGCTTCCTCCGAGTTCCATCTTTTGTTGTGGAGCATACCAATCACCAATACGGCACTGATACTGCTTATAATTCATTTGAGCAGTTCCAAGGTTATCAATATTAGCATTGTCAGCGAGCACGTTTTGCGTGATGATATACAAGCACTGAGCGCGAGCAACGGCCTTATTTATTTGAAGATTAAAATCATCAGATGTGGCAGGATTTGCCTTTTGATTGTAATATGTTTCATAAGTGTATGGGAGCCCATCCTTGCTTCCCATCTGCTCCATAACATTTCTCTGGACGGCGGGAGCAAGAGAGAATGTCTCCAACATAACCACTGGATTTGATATGGTGAAAGTCAAAGCGGAACCATTAAAACCAGCAGGAATAGAAAAAGTTTTCCCATCACCACTTCCAATAATAGTCAATGCCTCCTGAGGTGGGGCGAATGTCAAACGAAGCCTCATACCACTAACCAAAGAGGGAGGAATGAGAGTTTCTTCATTAAACACTCCCGAAAAGTAATGAAGAGGAATACAAACTTTCAAGTATTGGCCAGTCGCAACACTACCAGCAGTGGGGACATTGACAGCAAAATCAACGACTGAATTGTCGGTAACATTCGTATTAACTTCAACATTTTCTCGTTGTCCCGCCATCTGCGCCTGCCGACGATAATCAAAAGGATAATGCCACGGGAGAATATTTCGCACCATCTTGTTCAAATCTTCAATACGTTCAAGTTCGCTACCATCCTTACTTTCCAACAAAAATCTTTCAAAAATAGCAGTTGCGGGGGTGTTCTGGAAACCAATAGCACAAGCAACATTATCCTTTCCATCAGTGGCTACCAACCCGTCGGCCTTAATATCAAATGTTAAATAACAATTTTTTCCATAGACAAAATCAGTGCTCGCCTGTAGTGTAAAAATCATTTCAGTCCCCGACGCACTGGTATAAGTCTGCTGGTCGGCAAAGTTCTTCTTAAAGATACTCCCCTGCTCAGTGAGTGCCAGATTTGCTGGCAACTCATACCTGAGGTTGTTGAGGGTCATCAACTCCTCCGTGTTTTTACTATCCTTTCCTTCCATTTTTGTTGTTGTGGTTGTAGAACTTACACTGCTTATTATACTAATAAAAAATAATAGAAATTAAAAATAATTATTTAGTCGCCTGAAACGGATTGTTTAATAATATCAACTGAATTCTGTATATTGTCAAGTCTCGCATCTTGTGGTGAAGTCAATTGAAACTCTCTTGCCTCAGCATTTTGAACCGCTTTCTTCAAGTAAGCCAAACTGCTAACAGCGGTGTCCAAATCAACCACATCTCCTTTTTCTTTGCTATCAGAAATGTCTGTTAATGTGTTTTGAATGGTGCTCTTCTCATGTGAGACAAGGTCGCCAAATTCGGTCAATGGTTGATAAACTAATGGGGCACCATGACTACTCCACAATTCAAACTGATTTAGTTGAAAACCATCACTCGCGGGTCGGTTTCCTTCGTTGAGTTTGTTAATAAACTCGTTAGACAATCTATTGGAGGCATACGTGTTTTTAATCATTATATATATGTAAGTTAATTTAATTTAAATTAACTTTAAAATATATTTTATCAATTAGCATTAATTATTTTTTTCATGATTTGTAAATTCTTGTGTGTAATTCTTTCCTCTTTCATTTTCTTTAAATCCGCTATGGCTTGATTTATATCAATGTCATTAGTTTGCGCAACTTCCTTAGGTGGTGGTGGAGTAGCATCTTCTATTGCTTCTATCTTGCTTGCTGGTGTTGTGGTAGTTTTTGTTGGCACAGAAACAGGAGTTGGATTGACAGATTTGGGTAAAGAATGTTCAACCTTAGGTGCTGGAGACATTTCAATAGGTTTGGCATTTGGTTCGGGAGTTGAATTATTTGCCGATGCTATATCTGGCGCCTTTCTTTTCAATGCTTCGTCTGGCACTTGGTCTGGTTGCCCGCTGGCAATAGGTTCGTTAAGTGTTTTCTTTACCCTAGGTGTTTTTGGACGGATTAGACTTTTAATCTTACCACTCTTAATACCCTCTTCTATTTTTTTGATTGCCACATGTTCGGGTGTTCCCTTACGAATTGTTGTGAGTTTGCCTTGTCCATTTTCTTTATACCAAATTGACATTGCTTGATGATAAGGGGTCGCATATAGTTTCTGTGCTGACATATTATATTATTATGAAACAAAAAAACTTTTTAATTGAATTAGTTTATACATTAGTTTATGATTGAATTCAATCATAAATTGGTCATATCTCTATCCTTATTTAATCGCAATATAGTAGAGAAATTCTTTCTAAACTGGGTTGTTCTATCACTGGCAGTGTTGTTAATTGCTAGAAATGAATAAGGTTCTGCCGTAGCATACTTAACCATATTGTAAAATTCTTTTTTGGTGAGAAAAGGACTTTCATATTCATCTGCCAGTCTGTCAAGTTCGCTCCGCCTTACTCCATTAAAAATAATCATCCAATGGCAATTAATTCTTATTCTTCGCGGGAGTTGTATATAACTCTGCGTTGCTACCCAGACTGACACCTTAGCATGTGTTGAAGCGAAAAACAACTCGGTGAGCACTTCTGACTTAAGAAAAGTCTTACTTTGTGCAATGTCATCCAATAACAATAATATCTTTGGTGCTTTCTTAAAACCTTTCGTCTTAATCAGTTCTTTCTGTTTAGTTAATATGTCTCTCATTAACTCAGGCTTATCCTCTTTGATTATGTCTTCTTTTTTTAACTTGAGAGTGTCTTCTAAAATCGGGCACGGGCTTAAGCAAAATACGACTATTCTATCATAAAACCCTTTCAACATGTTCTTTTTTGCAAGTAGATTACAAATCATAACTGATTTACCTCCGCCAGTGCTGGCGCATATAACCATAGTCCCCATTGCTGGCAATATTCCTTCTTTTTGAATAGGGAGCAATTCAACGCTATCTCTTTGTGTTTTAATCGGTTGTATTTCTAAGTCGTTATGAAATTTAGGGGGCTTCTTGTTTTCTAACTCTGTTATTACTGGCCTGTCAATGGTAAATTCCTCGTGTGCTTTTTCTATGTTGGCTTTCTCCAGATTTTGCTTCAAAAGTGTTTTTCGTGGCAACTTGTTGGCTATTAATCCTTTATGTATAGACCTCGGCATCCAATCTTATATTATAAGATATACTATATTATGGGTTTTGAAAATAGTTTGGATTGTATCTATAATTATCATATTCGGCACCGAAGGGTTGGGGTGGTGAAGCGTAATTATAGAAATAAGGAGTGTAAGGACTACCAAAAGCATAATTACTTGGAGGATTGACGAGCGGTTTAAAATCCTTTCTTTCTGGACGAGTTTGAACTTGTCGCGGGATTTCCGCTGAGAAGTTTCTGGTCAGTTTTCGTTTCATTTTTGGTAATTCTCGTGTCTCTCTCATTCGTTGTTGAATAACGGCTCTATTGTATCTATTAAGCATAAAATTGTTGTTTGTGTTGTTGTAGATTGTGTTATCTAACAATTCAAAATCATTCTTGGTTTCTAGCACACGATCGCGTCTTAGTTCGTTGCCTTTAATAAGTGGATTTGTTTGTGAAGTGCCGATACCTCCATTTTGGTCGCTTGGCATTAGAAAACGAATAAGTGCCATCAAATCTTCTCTTTCATCGGCGGGGGATTTTCCCATAATCTTATCAACCAATTGGTCAATACTTCTCATACTATCAACCATTTGGGAGTTAATTGTTGCATTATCTGGGTCTTCTTTTATATCAGTCTGTGGCGGTTGGACTGGTTCTTCAACAAATCCGCCTGTTCTTGGCACTAGTGGCACTGGCAATGGTGCGGGTGCTGGTGGTTGAGTTTGCGGTGCTGGTGGCATAGTTTGCGGTAGTGCGGGTGTTGCTTGCGGTGGCATAGTTTGCGGTGCTGGTGGTTGAGTTTGCGGTGCTGGTGGCATGGTTTGCGGTGGTTGAGTTGGTATTGGTGTTTGTTTTCTTGGCACACTCGCATCCCTCAATTCTAAATCTTCTAATTGCTTCATTTGGTCTGGAGTTAATTTACCCCGCATTTCTTCGTAAATTCTCTTATCCAAAATATCATCCGCATCTGCTACATCTGATATACTAGCACCTTGATTTAGTGCTTGTTTAATGGCCTCTTCCCATCCAACTTTTGGATCGTCATAATTAGAAAGTTTAATTTTCTTTCCAGTCTTCGCTCTCAACGATTTAACAAATCCCTTTAAGTGCCTCGTTTGGGCACCTTTATCATCAAGTATGAGCAAGTTATTGCCCAGTCCAATAGTATCTGCTACTACCATATTGTCTGAGTATGCGATTGGGACTTCAACACTAAGATTTATATCTTTTTCTATACTTGGTGGAATATCTTTTGTATTTATTTTTTCTATAAAATTATTAATTGTAGTTTCATTTGCTGGTGCGATAAGAGAATATCCTTTCACACCATCCGCTGTTTCTTGCGATTTAACCATTTTATTAAAACCATCAACGAGTTCCGCATATTGTTTATTAAATGTAGCGGGATTTACCACTTTATTTACTTTAAATGTTGCATCCTTAATATCAAAGCTGCCTACATTTTTCATAACCTCAATCATAGACATTAATGTTTTATCTACATCACCTATAAATCCATTATACTTCGCATCTGGAGGAGTGGTTTTGATAGTTTTCCAAAACTTCATCGCATCCCAAAAAGATACTCCGCCACGTACCCTTCCCTGTGCTTCCAAGGCCATTCTAGATATATCCGCTTTTGAAAACCTTGAGTTGTAATTGTCAAAAATACTCTTGGCAACTTCGGCCGTAGCCAATCCATTACTCGTCAGATAATCACCCATATTGGTAATTCTTTCAAAGTATCGTTTATCGGCAAAGTCTTGGACATTCTTGTCGCCTGACGCATACAATAAATCATGTTCAAAAGCAACTAAATCCAAAGCATCTGCTGGGAGAATGTAAGGAAACTTACCGCGAGTTCTATCTTCTAATTGAAGACGGCTTTCCACTCGTGTGCCCCCGCCATTATAATTACTTCCCTCGGTATGAATTCGTTCTTCTTCCAACTTAATGAGAGCATCTGGTTGAGCAGACCATGTTCTATATATTTCTCCAAATACTTTTCCAAGACCGAGAACCGTCATAGTCTGTGCACTTGTTTTAAATGCCTGCCATGCCATCATTGTTGATACCTGTAAGCCTAATCTTCTCAACATATCCTTTAACACATAATCACCTATTCTTTGCTGTCCGCTTGCGATCAGACGAGGATTAGGCGGAGGCAAACCCTGTGGCGCTTCATATTTTGCTAGTGCTTCTAATGTTTCTCTGAGAGCATCTGCTCTTCTTCTTCCAAGTAATCCAACATTCATCGCACGTAGTTGTGGGTTGTTGGCAATTAATCTCAATATCTGCCCCCACGCTAGCCTTACCACACCATGTCGCCCAGCACCCGTAGCAAGGTTAAGTAATCTGTTAAGTCTGGGGCTCATAATTATCTCTTGAATACTTCTAATAATAGCATTAACAAATCTTTCTACACTTCGTGGGTCATCACCTATTCGTGGCACAAGCATCTTGTGTTCGTCGCCTATCTGTGCTTCTATTGAAGCATCATCTGGGTGTTTTCTCTCCCACTCTTCTCGGTTTTCTTTCCATTCCTTATAATCCTGCTCCGCTTGCGCTCTATCCTCTCTTCGTATTACGCGAATTTTGTCCGCTTTGCCTTTTTCTTTCATATACGTTAAACCCTTATCAGTTAATCGTTTTAAGGCTTCTTCTTTATATTCTTGTTTTACCAATTGTGCTATATCACGCTTCATTTGCTGGATATTGTCTTCTATGTGCATTATATCATATTTATCGGTAGCCATTGCTAATTTTCGCATTTCAATCATTTGTTCGTTCATGGGGCAGTTCCGTGTTTTCTTTCAAATTCTTTCATATCAATGCCGTCATCTCGAAGGTGTGCTTTCAGTTCATCGTAATTCATATTTACATAAATACTTCGCTTATTGTCCAACGCGGTAATCCTATCTTTTAAATCCTCCATAGTATTCCCCCCTTTTGTTGAAGCATCCAGCAATCTATCCGCTCTAAGCCTCTCGCGGGCTTGACTATTGATGCCTTCATTAACTTGGTCAATCCAAATTGGTCTGCTTCATCCAACAAATACTTATGTTCGCGTCTAATTTCGTTATAGTATGCGAAAAATGGTTTTTCGTGTGGCATTTTTTTTATCCACTATTATATATCATGGAAAATAAAAAAGAAAAAAGCAAGGACGAGCAACAACTTGAAGAGTTGGAACGGCTAGGAAAGGAAATTGACCAAATCCGCATCACTCAGAACTTGGTGAATAGAAACCCCAACATTTTTAGAAAACCTGAAAATATCCTTTACCGCTTACCGCTATCAGATAAGCAACGAGAGGTAATTTACAATAATATAATTAAAGAGAAAGATAATATATAATGGGGCTACGAGAGAAAGCCTTGTCATTGGGCGCGACAGACTTCGGCGAGAGTAAAGTGAAAGGAAAAAAGTATTATGTCGTCTATAACGGCCGTCGCATCAACTTTGGCGCATCTGGTTATTCAGATTATACCAAACATCAAGACGAAGACAGACGAGAAAGTTATCGTGCCAGACATCAAGCAATTAAAACAAAGGATGGAAAGCCCGCATATTTAAACAAAAACCAACCCGCATATTGGGCGTATCACTTACTTTGGTAAATTATAAATATTATAATACATGTTATTAATATTGCTTTTTGTGTGCTCGGTTATGTCGCGGACTGCCTGCGACTTTTACTCACGGATAAGTGAAAAAAAGAATATAAGTTGTGTTTATTGTATTCAAAAAGGTATAGATACTAAATTTAAATGTGTGTATAAGCCAATGTCAGATTGGTGTATTAGTTTTGATGAAGCCCTACCATTAATGTGCTCAAATGATGCTATGTGGTATATGACACATATATACGAATGCTCACTTCTTTGAACTAGAAGGAGAAGGAAGCACTATACCCACCAAAAGTGTGAGTATTCCGACATAGACATTCGCAGTTTCGCAGGGGAGGTTTTTTTCGCTTAATTTCACTAAACATAAGATTATAATTCCAATGATTATAGTCATTTGAAAGAGATATTTAATCAATCTGCTATCAGTCTTCTTATTAGTCATACAACAATTCCATTCATTTTCTATCTCGTTTTCAATTTTTTTCTCTTCAGTCTTTAGTTCTACTTCAAGAACACGGGATTTTAACTCGGGAGTTAGTTCGCCATCCATATCCATAATAGGCGGGGGTCTATGAAGTCTAGTCGTATTATTTGACATTTTTCAATTCTTCTATAATAAGCATAAGATTTTTATTTTCTTTTTCTAAATTATCTACCCTATCTCGGACATGTCCGAGATTATCTGATAATTGTTGAACCGCTTTAATTAACGGGGCGATAAACTCAGAATAACCTATACCATAACCGACATCACCACTATCAATACATTTAACATCTTCTGGATTGATACTCACACCCTTCAATTCGTATTCCGCTCTTTGCTTTGGACACGGCACCATAATTGTTTCTTTGATAAAACCGCCAAAATCTAGCATATCCATTTCTGTTAGTATTTCTTCTAATTCCTGTGCTATTAAGCCAGTCCTACATTTCTTTTTGTCATCAATCATACGATAGCATACTGGATTTAACTTATTAATAAAATCTAAGCCTAAGCAATCCTTTATATCTTCTTTTTTTCTCCTATCAGAATATTGAATTGGATTAGACAATACCCATAATTGTCCATCGCTCGCTTTCAAAGACATTAAAGCAGTATTTGAATTATTCTCCCATATGAACCCACTCGTTGAAGAACCATTCACTCTAAATCTAATAGAATAAGAAGTTAATCCTCCGCCTACTCCTCCTGCTGGTGCTGTTCCTCCACTTAATGATTTACTCGCCCCAGACTGGCTCATATAAATCCCCCAGTTTGAATCTCCAATGTCCCACATAAATATTCCTCTCGCATTCGTCCCGTCTGTTTGTCCTTGAATTGCTATTTTTGCCCCATTAGTTGATGCTGATGCCGTTGTTAGCACCCCAGAATATGTAATTCCCGCATTTGCCGTTATTAATCCTTTCGTCCATAAAGTCCCGTTTGCCCCGTTTAATGACATTAACAATTGCTCTGCTGAATTCTCCCACACAAAACCCATCGTAGCATCATTAGCCACTCTAAACCGAAAACTATACGAACTAAAATCATTTCCTGAAACGCCACCATTTGCCAAACTTTTGCTTGCTCCCCAGATGCTGCATAAATTCCCCAACTCGTATTTGTCGTATCCCATAGAAATATTCCTTTTGCATTTGTTCCGTCTGTTGCTCCTGAACTCCTATTTTTGCTCCACTTGTATTTGTTGCTGATGTTAGTGTTCCCGTGTATGTAATTCCAGCATTTGCTGTTATCAATCCGCTTGCGGTTGCTGTTGTTGTTGATATACCAGCACTAGCCGTTATTAACCCTTTTGTCCATAAAGTCCCGTTTGCCCCGTTTAATGACATCAACAATTGTTCGGACGAGTTCTCCCATATAAATCCGTCGGTTGAAACATTGCTCACTCTAAATCTAACAGCAAAGGAAGTGAAATCGTTGCCTGCAACCGCAGACCCTCCCGCTAGACTTCTAGTATTTGCACCTCCTCCATTTGAAGCCATATAAATACCATAATTTGTATTGCCAGTGTCCCACAAAAATATTCCTCTCTCCATTAGTATTTCCTTGTATAACTATGCTAGAACCTCCTGTTGCTGTTAGCAAGCCACTCGCGGTTGCCGTTGTTGTTGATATACCCGCATTTGCCGTTATTAATCCACTCGCGGTTGCTGTTGTTGTTGATATACCCGCGGTTGCGTTAATGTAGTTCCCGTTATTGTTCCGCCATTTGTTATATTGTTTGAGTTCATATCTAAGGCTCCATAAAACCGCATACCTCCAGCATTGTTAAAACGGACAATGTCAGACGAAGCACTTTTATTATCCAAAAGTTTTGAAATATAAAGTCCCGCCCCTTTTACATCAGATGCTACATTCGTGAATAGGTAGCCTCGTTGGTTAGCGGTTCCACTTGAAGCAGTGTTTAAAGTATATAAGAAAGACTGCCAATCACCCGTTGTCTGTGAAAAGAATATGTCTCCTCCATTCTGGTTTAAAATCCGAGCCCCGTTATACGTGATATTTCCGCCGTTAATGATATCCACATTATTAAAATCGGCTTGGCTTAACAAATTCAGTGCTCTTACATCATTTCTACTTCCATTAAATATCTTAATTCCCGTTATAGTTTGGTCTCCTGTTAGTTTTACATTTTGCCCGTCCAATGTGTCCGCATACCCTTTTGTCGCTCCATCGGTCGCTAATGTCGGAGTTCCAAGGTTGGCTATTTTGCTACTATTACAATCTAACCCCGAAGCATTTACCCAACCAACAATCGTCCCGTCAATAATGAAACTTATTTTTTTCGCAGAAATTTCAAAGTTGTAATATGTTGCTGTTTTCATATCCAAACTAGCAATTGACCCGATATTACTGGTAGAATTGAAAACGATAAATGTGCCCTTTGTTGTAGCATTTATTGAATTTCCCGTTATTTCCACACCACTGCTATATGTCTTAATTCCTGCTATGGTTTGGTTTCCTGTTAGTTTCACATTTTGCCCGTCTAATGTATCTACATAACTTTTGTTTGCTCCGTCCGTTGTTGCTGATGGTGTGGCTAAGTTTGTTATTTTGTTGTTATTCAAAGATAGTGTAGTGCCAGTTGCGGTTATAATTACATTATTACCTGAATATAACTCAACATACGAACCAGTTATTTGTATCGGATAATAACTCGCAGTTGCTATTTTTTGTGCGGCAATCATTCCTATATTTGTCGCTGTATCAAAGGCAACACCGATACCATCAAAAGCGGTTGGAGCAGTAGCACCCCGCACTTCTATTGTTGAAGTAAATTTTTTATTCCCTGCTATGGTTTGGTCTCCTGTTAGTTTAACGACAGAAGTGTCAAGAGTAGAAACATCAACACCATCAACAAGATTAACATTTGTTATACTTTGGCTTTTCATATCAATCCCCGCACTAGCATTTATTATGTTGCTGAATGTTTTGGTTCCTGCTATGGTTTGGTCTCCTGTTAGTTTAACGACAGAAGTATCAAGAGTAGAAACATCAACACCATCAACCAAATTTACATTTGTTATTGAAAATCCACCCATATTTAAACTGCCCGATAGCCGTTGTTCCGTCCTTGGCTAGTTTCGTATCGGTATATGCTTTTGTTGAAGCATCATTGTCATAGAATGGCGCGGGCAATCCGCTGATTGCTGTTGTGCCATTAAAGTTTAAAACATTATTTGTCAATGTCATTCCACCCCCTGTTGTTGGAGCAAGAAGTATGGAAGAACCAACAATAGTTAATGGATAGCCCGTTGCGCCTCCTGCCTCCGACGAATAAATAGAGCCCATATTATTGTTGTAATTGAAGAATAATTTGCCTGTGTTTAAAGGATTTGAGTCTTTTACGGCCACATAAGTAGTAAATGTTTTATTCCCTGCTATGGTTTGGTCGCCTGTTAGTTTAACGACAGAAGTATCAAGAGCAGAAACATCAACACCATCAACAAGATTAACATTTGTTATGCTTTGGCTTTTCATATCAATCCCCGCACTAGCATTTATTATACTGCTAAATGTCTTAATTCCTGCTATGGTTTGGTCTCCTGTTAATTTAACCACAGCACTATCAAGAGCCGAAACATCAATACCATCAACATTACCGACATTTACTATATTAAAACTTCCCATATTCAAATCTCCAAACATCATAGTGAGCCCATCCAATCTAAGAAAAGGTGAGTTTGTATTGCGCCATTGTCCTGTGCTATAAATGAGTAGTTGGTTATTTGTGGGTGTGCCTGTTATGACTACATCCGTTAATTTATCCAATTCAAAGTCGCTTATATAACTTGAATTTAATGCAAATGAAGTATTGCCGAGCCCATCCGTTTTTAATATTTGATTAGCCGTGCCGTCCGCTAATGGCAAATCGTATTCGTTATTAATTGACACATAACCAGTATCAGATATCAACAAAGAAGAGTTATTATTTTTTGACGATATTGTTATGTCGTCTGTCCTTGCTTGGACTGAATTTGCTTCAATATGGTCGCCATATAATACACCATCAACTTCTAAATCCTCGTCTATTATCACAGAGCCGTAATAGTGATATGCCCACGGATTGCCTAAATGGTTCATATTTAAATTCTATTATTTTATAATAAATCTTATAATATAAGATAGATATATATTTAGTCTCAAAAAAATGAATATATTTGGCCGTTCGCAAGAGCAACAATCTATTGACACAAAAACAATCGCGGTCGTGGCTACCCCGACATTAACAAGAAACATTCAAAATGCGTATGTTGGTCTTGACCTTAGGTCATGGATGACGAGTTCAACATTTACCACTCTCTGCACGGGCGGATATGGTAGCAAAACAATATCAAGTTTAGGATATGGTTATTTCATTAATGTATCATTTCGTGGGTCATTGAATTTACCCGCTCCGACTGGCATTGCCACTTTTCAATTTTGGTTTCATATCACAGATGGCACGAATACATATGATTACTATACCGAAGTGCTAAATTATACAACCGCCATTGATTATAAGTCTTTTGATTGTGTGTGGCTAATCCAAAGATATGGAGTTCAAATGAATTTGATATGGCAGATGACCTGTCCAAACCCCTCGGACACTACCAACAACCGCACTATACGAATTGTAGATAATACAACAAATGATGCTCTGGTAACGTATGCGACTGTCGCACCATTAACCATAGAAGTGTATTATAAATCAGCATCTGCGGAGCCTGTATCTTTCAAACCATCATATTTTAATATTGATGTGATGAGAGACATAGCACTAACTGCCTCTTACACATGAAACCTGTCATACATATCCTTTAGTGTCGTGAGTTTGCCCTCGTGTTGAGATAAGACATCGCGGAAAAACGTCTTATAATCTAACTTACCATATTTAAGAGTGGGGCGTTGCTCTGGTGGTATGTGTCCGTATCTGCTTTCGTGCCATTTCTTCATATCCTCCTGCATTATGGTGCGGTCATCCACTTTCATATATAAGAAATTAAACGGGTCTTTTGATACTTTCAAATGTGCCGTTATTATTTCATAGCAACTATACCCGCCCTCGGGCGGATTCCGCTTTGCTTTAATCGGTGTTTTCTTCTCTTCTTTTGCTTCCGTTTCTTTTTTTGCCAGTTCTTCCCCCACGTTGGCCTTAATTTCCGTAATGCCTGTTTCTACTAAATCCGCAGTTTTGAATGGAGTGCTTTCCTCCTCAGCCATACTGCTAACTATGGTTTCCAGTGTAGTGGCCGACGGCATTTCTACTTTTACATTGTCGCCACCGCGGGGTTTGTATTGTTCATAAAATGATACAATTTCGGGTTTCGTCCATTTAATGGTCGGTTTCTTAACATTGCTATCAATCTCCCATTTGGCGATCTCGTCCAAATAACTTTGCTTTGTGCTCATACTATATAATGGATAGAAAAAAAATACCAGAAGGTATTATTGTTTATTCATCGTCGTCGTCCTGTGTGCTAAATCGCCATTCTTGGTCTCCGTAAATCGTTCGCCATGTGTTCTGGCATTCTTCCAGAGAGGGTAATTGTATAAATCTTGGTCTCCTTCCACCTATGGTTTTCTTTGTTTCCCTTGCATCGGGGATCAGTTTTTTCATTTGCATCCAGAAACTTGTCTGCGAAGTATGAGGGTCATTAATATTTGATTTATATATGTCATACATTACTTCTTTTGAAACTTCATCTCCAAATTGTATTTCTGGCATTCCGCTTGAAATATGGCCATCGTTTAAACAATCTAACCACCACTTCCGCATTTTAGATAATGTTTTTACTTTTTGTTGTCGTAGTCCGCCTGTTAATATCGTCTCGCGATCGTTAAAAGTGCTAAGGTCTCGTTCGGCAAGAAACTTCGCCAGTCGCTGTCGGTCAATTGCACGGATATCCGCAATCACTTTTCTTTTTTCGTTTTCTTTCATTAGTGCCAATTCTTCCGATACTTCCAATACCAGCCATCGTTGCTCCGTCGTTCCTGCGGGGACAACCCATTCTTCGTTAGAAGCAAGCACCAAGAAGAAGATATTTTCTAATGTAAGATTTGGTAAATATTTTTGTTTGAGAGTGAGTGTATTTTCGGATACCATTTTCTTAATTGTGCCCGCTCGTTCCTTATCACCACCCCACACCATTTCGTCCATATATACGACTATAGCCCGTGCTAGTTGTGCATTGAAGTCTCCCAATACTTCTTTCACATCGGAGGGCTGAAAGTAATATTTCAAGGATAATCCCCTTACCTGCTCGTTCTGTGCTGGTTAGCACCAAAGATAAATGTAATTTCTCCCACGGCTTTTGGTAAATGTGTGCAAACATATCTAAAACCTTCTTATAGACATTTTGGTCTCCACCGCACCATGTGTTTAGAATATGTTGAAAGAATGGCTCGTTTTTCTCTTCTTCTGGAGTAAATGATTTTACATCGTGCAATGTGTCGGCGGGGACGGCAAATCCTTTGAATAAGTTGTAAAACCCTTTTTTGTTGTCATCAAAGTATGCCTTGGGGTCAAAGATAATATCATTTACCTCTCGTTGTTTCGGGTGAGTATTCCACATTTTGTATAAATCGACAACATTCAATGTGGCGGGGTTTTTGCCTAGTGCCATCCAGTCTTCCTTTGAAAGATTAGTCTTTATTCTTTTGTTTTTGAAAAAGGCCTCCATCGCCGTTTCTGTTTTATAACGAAACACCATTTTGTCCCTAGCATCAATGTATTCTTCAATTATGGTTGGCTTTGCCAAGTTAGCAAAACAATATGATTTGTTCATCCATGCCAAAGCGGTTTCTAGAAAATCTTTGAATTTTTCAATCGTCTTACACTCACTGCCAAGTCGCCGTAAGTCATCAATAGTGTTGATATCGTGAGCAATTGCGGGAGTAAATTCATGAATTCGCACACCTTTACCTTCACAACCCGTATCATGGCAGTAGAAATAAAGCCCGTCTCGTTTCCACACAACATAGCAGTTGTCGCTTTGGTTCTCCTCGCCATTTATGATACATTTTCTCACTCCTTTCGTTTTTAAAACAAACATTCGTTGCTTTTGCTCTTTTATCTCCACATTAGCCACTTTACTGAGTATGATTTGTTCAACTTCCGCAATAGTTATGTGCTGGTATCGTCGCAGAGAAGTGCATTCGGGCAGTTTAACACCATAATATGAGGTTTCGTCGGGTCGCATGATTAAGTAATCATCAATATCCACATCTTGCAATAGTTTCAATGTATTGGTTTTTGGTGTATAAGAGTATGGAAGCAACACACGATTGCTCCCGTCTTTGTGAGAGTAAATGGTGCGAAATGCTCGGTTCTTGTTATACACGGAGATATCCAGAATGGTTCGCAGTTCAATTTTTTTATCCTGTCGTTCAAAGGTAAAGCAGAGGTCAGTGTAATTTTTTTCAATAATGGTTTCAACGAATTTCCAAAATTCTTTTTGTGTGTCGCAGTTGGCAAATACAAAGCCGTTGTCATATGAAAAGTGGCACGACATCTTATCACCCTTGCAAGCATCCAAGTATTTGGCCTTTTTCGGGTTGTATTTCATACCAAGTAGTTGAAATACATTTTCCATTAAATCGTTCCATCGTTCATACATCTTCTCTCGCGAGATACTCAAGTTATCGCCGTCCAAATCGGCAAACATTCGCTGTGGCTTACCATCCATCAACACTTCGTAAAATTGTTTTTGTTCTTCGGGGGTTTTTTCAATCAATTCAATAAAGTCTTCTTGGTTTGGTAAAGTAGTAAATTGTTTGTTGCCCCATTTGATAAGGATTTCGGCCGTTTTGCCCTCCAGTGCTTCTTCCTGTTTCCAGTGCCAGTTGCCATTGTCCAACATAGAGGCGGTCATTGTATATCAGTGGTCAGATTTTTTTATAGAAAAATAATTAAATTGTTCTATATATCTATACCCATATGTTATCTTATCCTTAGAAGAAATTAAAATATTCTATATATACTTACCGCAACCAAAAGGGAGTGTTGTTTCGCATTTTATTGTAGCAGTCGCATGGTTCATATCCTCTGTAAGCATTACAAAAGGGGCATTGGTAAAAGGCCTTTCGCATGCATGTCGTGTGGTAGTATTTGTCCTTGTTCGGGTATCGTGCTATTATATTTTTTGAAATCGCCCTTTTGCTTTCGCAGTGGCTACAAAATTTAACATTGGGGTCGTTAAGTCTAACTAGCAACGACAACTCTTTATTCATTTCGCGATTGTTAAACCGCTTGACACAATGTGATCCAATAATCATCTCAGCACCACTGGTTCTGTGCTTGATTATGAAGTTCTTTGTAATTATGTGCCCACAGCAACAATAACTTTCTGTGCCACCTTCTAGCATATGTGCCACCTGCCAGTCTTTAGTTTCCCATCGGCCGTCGGGGGCAACAAAACGGACAGCATTGATTAAATTTAAAAAATAATTTCCCTCCGTGTAATCAATGTGCAATTGTAAATCTTCGTGTGCCCAGTATGGGCGTGTCATCAGCAGTCTAGTGTCCATAGTATATCTACCATGATATACTTATATATAAAATAATTTATATATTTACTGCCAGACTATCCCGCAATCGCCTCAAACTTATCAATTCTTCCTTTTGTTTTTCGTATCGCTCCTTCCGCTGTGCCTTAATATTTTCCTTATTTTTGTGGTAGTAAGCCTTGGCATTTGCTCGGTTCTTATCGGGGTGTGCCTTCAAGTAAGCATTCGCCCTTTCCCTCCTTATTAATACCCGTTCGTCGGGCGTGTTATATTTCTTTTGTCTCGGCATGTTATATATATAATTATATTGTTTTAATTATTTAAATCAAAATTGTTTAATCATTAGATTTCCACTGGATTTCCATCATTAAAGGTCGGACGACTGCGAGAGAGAGCAGAGGGAGATTTATTAAAATTCATCTTCCTGCCCCCTGTCCGCCCTTTGGCCTTGGGAGCCGAAAACTTTTTATATGTCTATATGAATTCATATAGACATACTTTTTTAAAAAAAAGTATATAATAGGGTTGGACACAATGTCCAAGTAAAAAAAGTATTAATAGTAAGAATAATAACATATAAAATCCTTTAAAAAACATAATAAAAAGTGTCCGAGGGCTTAAGGGTCAAGTCGGACACGGCCAACGTAGGGATTGGACACTATGTAGGAAGCGGTATTTAATAAAAACTCTCTCTCCTGTGCTCATATACACAAGAGATTAAACATAAGGGAAGTATAGATTATATATTAAGGGTAAGGGGATTATATGTATATAACCAATGTATACCGACACAAAACAGCAACGATATCAGAAAAAGTATAGAGAAAATCATCCCGATAAAATAAAGGAAATCCAAAAGAGATATGTGGAAAAGAATAGAGCCAAAATAAATGCATACAATAGGGAATACTACAAGAAAAATAAAGCCAAAGTACAGCAAATGAAGCAGAGATACAGAGACGACAACAAAGACAAGATAAAAGAATACAATAAAGAGTATTACAAAAAGAAACATGATGTGAGCACTAATCCTGACATTGAATTTTTAAAGACACTTGATTTCTAACTTAACAACCCCCCAACCCCCCGTTTCAACTTCGTTGAAACCCGCCCCCCTTCCCCCCTATGGTCATTTGTATATATAAGGGTTGTCTATCCGCAAAGTATGAAAAAAGCCGTTAGAATGTGTAAAACCTTCAACGGATACAACGAAAAAAGTGTCCAACCCTTATGAAAACTATCAAATGTTTTCTAAAAATCAACAAACTAAGCACATTTAGAAAGAATTAAGACATATTAAGCACATAGTCCATATAAACTTTGTTTATATATATTTTTATGTAGTAAAAATATGGACTATGTGCTTAATATGTCTTAATTCTTTCTAAATGTGCTTAGTTTGTTGATTTTTAGAAAACATTTGATAGTTTTCATAAGGGTTGGACACTTTTTTCGTTGTATCCGTTGAAGGTTTTACACATTCTAACTGCTTTTTTCATACTTTGCGGATAGACAACCCTTATATATACAAATGGTCATATATATATATATATATATATATATATATATATATATAT